>CAUOFW020003758.1:285381-368454 GCA_963454935.2 Ilex paraguariensis
TGTGATTTTGATTTGGATTGAGTTGGCCTGGAAAAAGTTTCTTTCTTTGAGGAAAAAAATTTTCAAAATTTCTTGTGATTTATGGGGTATGAGTTTTACTGTTAATTGGGTTATTTCAAAGATAAACTCTGGAAATGAAGTCTTGTGCTTGCTGCACAAGAATGTGAGCACGCTGTGCTGGTAACAAGAGATGGTATCTTGAATTCTGTCAGTATTGTGCTTTCAACATGAGAGGATAGAGATTAGAGAGTTTGTTGATAAGTAGAAACTGAAAATGGGACAACCCATTTATTCTTTGCTAGCTAAATTTGGAATGCTTTTTTATTTCTGATTTGAAATTTAGTTCAAAGCAAAAAACAAATGAAAAAGATTTGAAATTAAGTTGATTTGAAATTAAGTTGATTCTTGGCTCTGTTTGGGGCTTGAGAAGAATTGGATTCTGGAAATTGTATCTGCAAATCTTGTCACGTTATGTGCTTGTAGTGCTAAAATGGGATCATCTTGTGCTCCCACAAATGATATATTCAACATCAGAGGGTAATTAGTCTGAAGTTTGTTGATGATTGGATATGAATTGCCTTTAGTATTGATTAAAAAGTGTTTTGCCATGAGTGGCCTCACCTCCAGCTGCACTCAGAAAAAGGGAAAAAAAAAACCAATATGCTTGCCTTTCAAGTATGTTTTAAATGTCCTTTTCAAGGTATGTAGTCCAATTATGAAGGAACAGCCAATACTCAACCAAGAATCAAAATTTCCCAAAAAACTCTTCTTGAACTCGAAGCTCATTAATGTTGTGGTCTACCTGTCATTGTTGACTATATGATGGCAAGGATACAATTGGAAAAATATGAACCTTATACACGCCCCCCCCCCCCCCCCCCAAAAAAAAAGGGGCGCGGCTTCTACCTTCCTTTTTTATTTTCTCACACTGTATGTGTTACCTTATATGTGGGCACCTTTGGTAGTTCTATTCGGGATATTCATATTAATCTTTTCAGTTGGTTTTGCAATATAACAATGGGTCATATCTAGCACATTACTCCCTTGATCTTTCAAAGATTCTGTAGAAGATATTTGTGGGAAAAAGAGATTTTGCACTCGCAATTTAATCATTGACTGGGTGACTACCATGTCTATTCCTCACATGTATGCAGGCATGTTTTCCTAGTAAGTAACTTACTTTCTCTGTGAGTGATTTCATATCTTTATTCTTGGTGCAGGTTGCATTCAAAACAGGTGATTATAAGCAACAAGTCATTTTCATTGGTGGACTGACAGATGGATTTTTGGCTACAGAGTATGTTCAGATTGTTATCTTGTGCAAGGAATTGTGCAACTCATCCATTTATTCAACCAGATTTCTAATAAAGTTAGTCCTATAGAAAGTCAAAGATTTGAATTCTGGGCTAGAAACAAGGCACATAGTTATAAAGAGCATACAACTACCCTTTATGCTGTGTGAAGTATCTGCATGACCTTCTATGTGGTGGCTTTTATGGGACCACTGTCATGCATTCTGTTTAGCTTGGGCAGTGGATTATGGCCAAGAGTTCATCCTCTGGCTGAGCTTGTGACTTAGTTCCAAATAACATCCAAATTTTTTCGGAAGCTTTACTTCAGAATTTTTTGCCCCATATTTTTAGCTCTGCTTTAGGCTGTGATCTAGTCTATTCTTTTGTGTTGTTAGTCTCAAACTTATCGAAGCATAGGATTGATGTCCATGGGGTAGTTTCCCAAGTCAAAATACTTCTTCATGCGAAATTTGTAATGTACCTTGATTTTGAAATTGGTGACAAGTTTCATAAAGAAAATTTTCAAAATTAAAGGGAGCTTGCCATGTTAATGGGACAAAGGGAGTATTCATTGGAGTCATTATACAATTTTACATGCAATGCGCTACTCTTACTAAAGCTAGGTTTTCAATCGGTGGTACGCTGATAGACATTAGTACCTTGAGAAGAACTCGAAACTCATTTTTTTTGTGAAGAACTCAAACTTATTGAAACATAGGTTTGATGTCCATGGGGTAGTTTCCCCAGTCAAAATACTTCTTCATGCGACATTTGCAATGTACCTTGATTTCGAAATTGGTGATAAGTTTCATAAAGAAAATTTTAAAAATTAAAGGGAGTTTTTGCCATGTTAATGGGACAAAAGGGAGTATTCATCGGAGTCATTATACAATTTTACATGCAATGCACATGATTATATTACTCTTATTAAAGCTAGGTTTTCAATCGGTGGTATGCTGATAAACATTAGTACCTTGTGAAGAACTAGAAACTCATTTTTTTAGTTTCTAAAATAGGCTACCTGTATTATTGCAGATACTTGGAACATCTAGCAATTGCCTTGGATAAAGAGAAATGGTCGCTAGTTCAGCTTCTGCTTTCCTCTTCTTATAGTGGATATGGCATCTCAAGTCTCAAACAAGTAACTACTCTTTTTCCTTTTCTAGCTATGTTGATGTCTGGTGATCCAAATCTAGGTGTTGTACTTCTTTTCTTGTTCCCTCACTGCAAAAGCATCATAATATGTCATTAAGGTATGGTTATACTATTCAAAACTCAATGGATGTTACATGGTTGTGCATCTATATATTCAGTTTAATATTGACTGCCACTAGTGTTTTCTTGCTCTGTTTTGTGTGCTATAATTGCTCTTCTTTCACATAAATTGAAGGATGGCATGGAGCTTGATCAATTGATCAGTTACCTAATAAACAAGGAAGATTCTGAGGGTGTCGTATTGCTTGGGCATAGTACTGGCTGTCAAGTGAGTACTTTACTGCCTTTTAACTGACTATCATCTAATGTTGAATGCATATGCTTCCTAATGCCCATATTTTACTTGAAAATAAGTTAGTTGGCTCATATGTCCTCTGATATCCAGGATATTGTGTATTACATGCGTACCAATGCTGCATGCTCCAGAGCAGTCCGTGCAGCCATATTGCAGGTATCCTCCCAGCCAAATATAGGATTCCACTGATGGTTCTTTTTATGTTGATTTTATGTAGTTTATGCGTTTATTTTTACACCGAGTGAATGGTAAGGGGTTGCGTCTTAATGTTTATGTCACTCTCTGCAATGAGTCACTCTTTTTAACTTCTCTGGAGGCCCCTCTGGCTCAAGAGTCAGGTTACCTGGATTCCTGAAATGGTGAAACTATCTCTTCACCTGTACTTGACAATTGAATCTGGCCCTTACTTCTGCACTTGCTAAATTCCTTTCTTTTAGCATTGCCAATGTTTGACAGCTGCATGAGCTATTGATTTTTCAGTTCAGTTGCTAGTATTTGCCTGATGCAATGATTAACAGTAGCAACTCGTAGTACTGCAATAAATAAGCGTATATGCTAGAAAGCAGGGAGGGGGCATGGAATTTTGAGGGAACTCATCATGCAATTTATGGTTTACCATTATGTTATCTGCGCATTTTTTTAAAGATATCTTTTATTTATATTAGCTGTTATATCTCCTTTCAATAATCAATCCCCACTTTCTTTCATATGGCATGTTGGAGATGTCGTGTACCCCACCTTTGTAATTACAACTTTGTCTCCTCTCTTGTGAATTGTTTGTAGCACTTTTCTCTGGTCACAAAAATCAAGCCATGTTAATCGTAGATGTACTTCAGCCGGAAATAATAGCTGACATTTTCATTCATCATGCTGTCACTTTGTCAGTGATAAAACCATTTATTTCTTTACTAGCAATGCACTACGTGCGTTGCACATAAATAATTTTTGTACATAAAAATTAATATGACATTTTAGTATATGTGTATTTGAATTAAATATTATCTCAAATTTACCATACTTAATTCTTCATTACTCATATTTTATTATAGGATTATGAAAATTTTATATATAAGAAAAATGATAGAAAAATATTTAAAGTTCTATTTTTTTAGAATTTTGTGATTGAGAGTGCTTTTTTTAGTGATGTTTGAGAAATTAAAATTTTTAAAATTCATTCGAATAGGATTCCACTTATAATTCTTTGAATTTGAATAAAATAAAAGTAATTCGCAATATACTATTCATATTGGAACTTTACTAATTAAGAGTTAATTAGGTCAATTAATATAAGATTTAATATACTACTCTATAATATATATTTTAAAACATATCAAAATTTTTAAAAAATTAACTTTTACTTAAGAATACACTACAAATTATTTTCACATAAAATCTTAATACAACTTAAAAAGTTTATTGTAATTGAAAAATTATATTGATATAGCATAAATTAATTGTAAAAAAATATATATACAATTGTTTTTTATCTTAGAAATGAAAGGATTAAATTTTTTATTGAAAAAGAAAATAAACATATGTGCAGATAATGTTATCTTTGCATATGAGATGAGTAATATTAGATTAATCAAGTTTTTGAAGTTTGTTAACATTTTATTGAAAATATAATGATGCATATTTTTTAAAGATAATATAGTTATTCAAAAAGTTTTATAGAAATTGACATTTATACAACTTAGATGTAATTTGGAGATTTAAATACATAAAGAAATAATAGATAATTTAGATATTTAATTGTGAATGGGTAGAGTGGTCTTTGTAATTTTTTATAAGGGTAAAATAGAGAATCAAAAGTTTTTCATATTAAGGTACTTTTATTAGTAGTATAGATAATAACTTCATATTATGCAGTAATTTGTAGTTTTGACCATAATATTGGTTGGATTGCTCAGGCTCCTGTCAGTGACCGTGAATACAGAGCAACTCTCCCTGAAACTGCTTCCATGATAGATTTGGCTTCAAAAATGATAAGTGAAGGTCGAGGGTCAGAATTAATGCCCAGGGAAGCTAATCCAGATTCTCCTATAACTGCTTACAGGTGACAGTCATATAACCACCAATTTCTTTCCCTGAGCTTTGCTTGTTGATGGTTTACAGTTTTACATTTTCAAACGCTTAATTTGCCTCGTTAGGTTTCACAATCTTTCATGTTGGAATGTGGAAACCAAGTGGAAAGAAGCCATAGTTTAAAAATGTACTGGATGTTTTGTGTCTCCTTGATCTTCACTGTTCTGTTGCATTGCGAATGTGAGTAATTCTTTGAAGTTTGAGTGTACTCTAGTTTACAAACTAGTCATGTATCATTTGAAACTTCTACCAAAATGCTTCTGCACCCCTCAATTTCTTCCCCTTAATCGAGAATGGTTCTACAATTCAACGTTACCCATACAATTCAACTTCATTTTTTTCATTGCTTTATAATGAGTATCTTAAAATGTTGAAATATTTAGCTGTGTTACGCCTATAAAAGATTCCAAAAGTCAAACTTACATGCCTGCTACATTGATTTGTTCAAAGGAAATTGAAATGTAGGAAACTTTCTAGTTTGTTCAATAGAACAACGCAAGTGTAATATGTTGAAGGCATATGTTGTTAATGACTAGCATGGTTCTACTTCTTGTGTATTATATAATTAAAGTAAGCGTGTCCAAAGCCTTGCACTTTGTTTTGAATTGACAGCTACACGTATAACAGCCAATACACGGTTCCCGCTTTTACACGTGCTTCTAACATTCGTACAAGTAACACAATCAGATTAATTCATTTTTCTATAATATTAAGTTTCTGGTTTGCAATTAGATACCCAATGAAGTATGATAAATCGTTAAAAGACTGTCTAATCTGCATAGAATCGCATTTAAATTTTTCTGGAAAGCATCTTCTAAATTGGGACAGATTTGTGTTTTTCTATTTAGCAAAAAAAGAGATGTGTCTTCCTTCTTATTATTTTTTCATGTTCTTAATTTCGTTATACTTATTATGAGTGTTGGATATCATCACTTTGTCATTGGTCCCATGCTGAAAAGCCTAGAATCTTTGCAGGTATCACTCCCTTTGTGCATATATGGGAGATGATGACATGTTCAGTTCTGACCTTAGCGATGACCAGCTGAGATTGAGACTTGGACACATGTCCAACACACCTTGCCAGGTAAGAGAACTAGTTGCTTCATTTGTCAAACATAGATGCTTTCTTTGTAAATGCAATTAATATTACAATTAAACTAATTAATGTTGCCCAGCTGTATATTTAAACGGTTCCCAGTCTCTTGTGTTCGCTTTAAACTAAATAGCTTTGCATTTGCAACAAGTGATTGCATCAAGTGAAAAGGCAAGAAAGGATACATGATTAGTCGACTGTACCTTAAAGCCAGAAAGTGAGCTATGAATGCTGACAAGATCAACTTTATGTTACTCTCTTTGCCACAAGCATGCTGTCTTGTTTGGTTTATTCAGTATCTGGACGCCATCTCTTCTTTGTTTGCCCTGATGAATAATGACAATTCCAACATGTGATTTTGCAGGTTATCTTTTCTATGGCTGATGAATATGTGCCAGATTATGTTGACAAGAAGGCATTGGTTGAGAGGCAAGTGCAAGAACTCTTTTAAATTACTTTTTCAAAATTTATCATGGTTATTGCTGATGATTAGTCTAGTTTACAGCGCTTCTAATGATAGCATGCGTCTTTCAGTTGCATTAATGTGATTTGACCAATGATAATGTGTATCTGGTTGGAACTCATGCAGATTGTGCAGAGCAATGGGTAGTGCAGATAAAGTTGAAATTGAATGGGGAAACCATTCTTTATCTAACAGAGTTAATGAAGCTGTTCAGGCCATTATGGACTTTATCAAAAGAGGTGGACCCAAAGGGTGGGATGATCCATGGAGCTAATATGGTGCCTCCCTGTACCCTTCCATGCCTTCTTAAACCGTTATTTAGTCCACATCATTTACTCTTTATTCCCCTTGATTTTTAGTTGGCGCCATTCTTCTTCATCTGGCACATAGCATCAATATGGGTCATACAATCCATTGGGTGTATCTTATTTGTTTCCATCTATACGGGCAGGCTTTTTTGCATTTTGATTCTTAATGTGTTCTATATGTCTGTACATTAGAGGTTGAGTGAACGAAGATACTTTATATACTTGACTTATTGATTTTGTTTGCATTTATAATTTTTTTTCATTGGATTGCAGTCGCATTTTGTGAAGGTAAGTATTTTGTACTCTGTTTGGGTTTGATTCATACTATTTTTTGAAGATTCGAACTCAAGACGTCTGGATTTGTACCTCGTCATTGTTATCACTTGAGCTACTATTTTTTGGATCTCAATTCATACATGGCTAAAGTAGGATTACTCTATTTCTCCTATTTGGCCCCAACATTTGAAAGGTTATGCTGCCGCCCCTAGAAGATGGACCGGCTGCTTCCCTTTCTGGATGGAGGATAGGGATGTCAGTGGACCGAAACGGGGGCAGGGAGTGTAGTCTTTATCCCCGTATCCGCTTAAAAAAACTTCGTCCATCCCCGGTCCACTCCCTTTAACGGGTATAGTTTTTATCCCCATTTTCGTCCGCGAGTAAATTTCTAATTTTCGTCCTCGTCCCCGTCTCCACTTTTCCCATACCCGTCTAAACCCAAGTCCAAGTAGCATAATTCAAAATTCTAAATAGATATAATATTTTAAATAATTTAACAGTATTCTAAATAATCTAACACAATATAATGGAACCATTAGAGATAAAGAAAGAAAATAAAATTAAAATTGAACTAAGAAAACAATAGCACTACACTTGAAGTTTCCTAGAAGATTTTTTATTATNTAGATTGTAAAATATAAAAGTAAAAACAATATAATATTCTATTTAAAGTCTCACTAGACCACAAAAAAGAGAAATGGAACCATTAGAGATAAAGAAAGAAAATAAAATTAAAATTGAACTAAGAAAACAATAGCACTACACTTGAAGTTTCCTAGAAGATTTTTTATTATTACAATTCATATTACAACCATAAAGTATTAAAAGATGAAAAATTAAAATTTTACTAATTCAATGATTCTACCAACAATGAAATGTAAAACTATCTTACTCTCTCTTATATGTTTTTAGAGCATGGTCAATTCAAACTCCTAATAGTTTTAATCAGTGAGCACACATAGAAAAAAGAACAATTAGGGAAAAAAGTTGACAAGATTACCACATAACAATGTCACTTATTAGTTTGATTATCATATTTCTAGATTAGTAGTTACAGTAAATATGTTTAGTTAGGTCTTTTGAGTGTATATATATATATATATATATATATATATACATAGATAGATATTTAATGGGTAGCGGGGGCGGGGAGGGCCAGGGAGGGGACGGGGCAGAGGTAAAGGTAAGTTCATTCCCACCTTCATACCCCGTACGGATTTATATGAATATCTCCATATACGTTCACCGTCCAATACGTATAATACATCTCTAGTCCAAACGAAATGAGTTTGTACGAATATTTGTTTTTCTCCGGTCTACTATCATCCCTAATGGAGGATGGTAAGAGACCTAATTGAAGAGTTAATTCATCAAGTTATGGAGTTATTTGAGGGAGAGGAGTGAAATAATGAGTTATACTTCTTTTTTGTTAGATCAAAGGAGGAAATGATCAAGTTTGGCCAGCTTATCACATGAACAATTTTAAGTGACCTTCAAAGAGAGTTTTTGATGTGGTGGTAAGTAGCTTGTGTGGTACATGAGAATTGAATCCTTGTTTGTTTTAATCATATGGGATTTGCTTAAAAGGACTACAGCCTTTAACAACAGTTTTTAGTGTCAACAACGTTAACTTCTTCGATTTAAATCCTCGTACTTCGACTATTTTGACTAAAAATGGCTAGTTTTGAAAGAAGTGATTCGATATTCCTTGTTTTTATTGAAAAAAGAAACTTAGAACCTTATTACGTTGTAAATACGAGTACTATTTACATAAGGTATGTACATGTTTTTGAGTGGTTGCATGGATTTAAATTTTGTAGAATAGAATAATGGCAAATATTTTTTAGTTTAAAAAAATGTCTTATTTTTAATTATTTTGTTATAAAAAATTTCTTGATTTCATTTACTTTTTGTCATAAAATATCTACTAGAACCAAAACCCTCAACCCAACACCATAAGCACTCCCGAACCCAGCCTCCCAACGACCACCATCATCAACTAGAACCAAAACCCACATGCACACAAATCACACACATATTCCCCATCTAGATTTGGCCATCCTTAGCACAACTGCCACCACCAGACAAATAAACACCACTGTCACCGCCACAACAATGCCGAACACACATGGCTGTCGCCGCTGCAATGAAGCGCTGTTGGCTATATGGAATCTGGTTTGTGGGGTGGAGACAAGAGGGAAGACAAAGATATATACCTTGGGGATTTTGAACGGGCTTAGANCCAACGTTAACTTCTTCGATTTAAATCCTCGTACTTCGACTATTTTGACTAAAAAGGGTTAGTTTTGAAAGAAGTGATTCGATATTCCTTGTTTTTATTAAAAAAAGAAACTTAGAATCTTATTACGTTATAAATACGAGTACTATTTACATGAGGTATGTACATGTTTTTGAGTGGTTGCATGGATTTAAATTTTGTAGAATAGAATAATGGCAAATATTTTTTAGTTTAAAAAAATGTCTTATTTTTAATTATTTTGTTATAAAAAATTTCTTGATTTCATTTACTTTTTGTCATAAAATATCTACTAGAACCAAAACCCTCAACCCAACACCATAAGCACTCCCGAACCCAGCCTCCCAACGACCACCATCATCAACTAGAACCAAAACCCACATGCACACAAATCACACACATATTCCCCATCTAGATTTGGCCATCCTTAGCACAACTGCCACCACCAGACAAATAAACACCACTGTCACCGCCACAACAATGCCGAACACACATGGCTGTCGCCGCTGCAATGAAGCGCTGTTGGCTATATGGAATCTGGTTTGTGGGGTGGAGACAAGAGGGAAGACAAAGATATATACCTTGGGGATTTTGAACGGGCTTAGATTGGGTTGAATGTGATTTGATTTTGATCAAAAAAATTGAATAACCATTTTAATATTTTTGTTAGCTCTATTAGTTGCTTATAGTTATAGAGTCGTTGAGTTCGAGGTAGTAATCGGCACAAATTTAAACATCGTGTAATATAAAAAAACACTCGACCATTGGTTAATTATAAAAATCTATAATATATGAAATCATAGAGAATAGAATGCATAAATAAAAATATCAAGGGAAAATTGGTTTAATTAGTCCAACATACAAAAATTTTCAAAGAGATACCTTATGTCTGGTTTGGAAGGTAAGTAAGAAAAATTAAAACAAGATGAGAATTATGAAATTCTTCCTAATTTTCCCAACCTATCAAATAATGAAAATTACTCTCTCTCTCTCTAAATAAAAATAAAAATATTGAAACTTTTTACTTTTTTATCTTCTACAAGGCTTTTCCCTTCTTCACACAGCCAAACGACGGTCTTCTGAATGAGCAAATATTACATGAGTTTTATTATCGGCAAGAATCTGTTATCGAACAATGTTATTTAAATATGATTTATTGACATAATAAAAAATAATTATTAGATTAACAGTGGATCTCAGTATTCATTGAAATTCTCTATCAATCTAATAATTTTGATAAATTAAATTAATAAATTATATTTATAATAATATTACTCTACTAATTTAACAATTATAATACATTAAATTAATAAATAAAATCTAAGTAATATTTTCCACAGTAGCCGCTGAATGTCGGTTTTAGAGACATTGGTCCGTAGTGGTTGTCCATTACGTCCTGCACACGGGAAAGCCAAATTGTTACTTACTTTAGAAGCCAAGAGATAGAAAATAAAACCGATGTATTAAAGATTTCTCTCTCTCTCTCTCACACACACACAGAGTCAATCAGGCAAGAGGTGGAGTTCATTGATATCTATGGGCCGATGGCGAGATAAATTCTGATATATAACCTGGCAAACATAGAGGGATTGAGGCCTCGGCTGTCGTTGAAGCAGGGCATAGCAGAAGACGATCAAAGCGAGGACGAAGAGTGTAGGCCTTGTTGGCATCGAAGATTATCATCAATGGCTTTCAATTGGGTTTCTTTTTTTAGAATTACTATTCTTATCCTTCTTCTTGCGGCCATTATTACCGCTTGCTTCACTCTTCCCGTTGAAAAGGTCAGGCTTTCGCATATGGGTCTAATCTTTTTTGAGAATTGGATTGTTGAATTTGGGCATATGGGTATTATGGGAGTGTTTGATGTCTTCTTGTTTATGTGTTCAATTGAATAAATTTGGTGATGGGGTGTATTAATCCTCAAAACTGTTCCGAGTTAATTTAGTTATATTAGGATTGTTTGGGTCAATTGATCAATGATAGTCTCAATTTTTGATACCTTGCTGCTATTGCTTTGTTTGACTGTCCCATTGAAAAGATTTTATCTTTTTATTTGTATAATCGATATTTATTAATTTTCTTTATTTGTTTTAATGTTTTTGTTGTAACTAGTTGTTGCACACGTTGTAAGTGAATATATTGAGTAAAGTATAATTCATAGACCACTTTTTTGGCATTCCACGATTTTAGTAGACAATCATCTTGTTGCATAATCTGGTTACAGCACATGCCAATTAAAAGACAATTTATAAATCTTATATTTATGATATTTTAGCCAATTTAAGTATATGGAACTACTTTCCTGCAAACGGGAAGAGAATATAGAACCAATAAACATAAGCAGATGCATCTTGTAAATTGCATAGAGGGGGAAAAAAAAGAGGTCAAACTCTTGTTCCACCATAAATCTCAAACCCAGCTATGTTGGATCTCTAGGAGCACTGTGAATTTTCTAATCGATCCAAATTGTTTTTGGAGCAAGATGATCCCAACTTGCAGATAGTGGCCTAGGACATATCTGTCTGTTTACAAGATGCCCACCATGCCCATAACATATTCGCATGCAATAAATAGGATTTCATGGTGAAGAGAACATCCCTCAGTAACTGTCCACCTTCTCCTCAAGCAAGCCCGAAAGAAAAGAGTTTAGTAGGAACTAGGAAAAAAAAACCATTATCAGACTCATCATCAAGTAGTACAATGTTAAGGGATGATCAAGAGGATGAGTTAGCTTCTTGTGATGATGATGAGGGGAGGTTGTCAAATCTTAATGTGAAACATTTATGAGAGGATCTGCATAACCATACAAATGTTAAATACATTGAGTATTTTTTTTATATTTGCTTTTGGGGAGTTGAAAATTCACGTTAGTGTAATTGTTACATTGAAGCCATAGATCCTCACATCGATATGGCAAAAGTAGATGAACTTAGCTCCCAACATTTTGCTCCATTCAAAGTCTGAATCAATTGGTGAACTTTAAATCCGAGGAAGGCTTTACCCAATTGGCAGAAATGTGTGATGATAGTTCTTAATGATATAACTTAATATCATCATGCTTTCGCCAAATTTTTTTCGTTTAGCTAAATTTCCACCTATCAACATCATCCTATAGAGCCATGTCCTTGGTTTTACTAGAATCCATATCTTGTTTAGTCATAGTCACACCAAAGAAATAAGTTAGGTAGTGTAGCTTGCCTTTTCCTTGTTTGTTTTGTATAATAGTCATGCTTGCATGATACTTATGCAGTGTTGGCTCAATAGAATTTGCAGCCCTAAGCGAAAAATTTAAGCGGGCCTTTACAAACTTATTATAAATATATGTGCTATTTTATGACTATGCCAATTTTTCAATGAAGAAAGAGGTTTTTGCTACTTTATGGCTATGCTATTTTTCAATGCGTTATGAACTTAAAATTAGGGGTGGTAATCGAGTCGTGTTATGTTGGGTTCGTGTTGTATCAAACATTAGTCGTGTCGAATATTAGTCAACCCATACCCAACCCATTTAACTAATTGTGTCGTGTCGAATTGACCTGATTATTTTCGTGTTGTGTTCGTGTTGACCCACATAAACTTTGAATAAAAAATTTAACACTAAGATTTTATTTTCACTTAATTGAATCTCTCCTCATACTTTTTCTACAAAGTAAAAATTAACTTAATAATAATAATGAGTAATAATATCTTTTTTATATAATAATTATGTCAGTGCTTGATAAACAGTTATAAATAATTAATATTTTATTTCTATAATACTAATTAAATATGCTTATCGTACATCGCACAACCAAATTAAACATCAGAAGTAATGGAAAAAACAAGTCATCAAAACNAAAGATGCCCACCATGCCCATAACATATTCGCATGCAATAAATAGGATTTCATGGTGAAGAGAACATCCCTCAGTAACTGTTCACCTTCTCCTCAAGCAAGCCCGAAAGAAAAGAGTTTAGTAGGAACTAGGAAGAAAAAACCATTATCAGACTCATCATCAAGTAGTACAATGTTAAGGGATGATCAAGAGNCAAGATGCCCACCATGCCCATAACATATTCGCATGCAATAAATAGGATTTCATGGTGAAGAGAACATCCCTCAGTAACTGTCCACCTTCTCCTCAAGCAAGCCCGAAAGAAAAGAGTTTAGTAGGAACTAGGAAAAAAAAACCATTATCAGACTCATCATCAAGTAGTACAATGTTAAGGGATGATCAAGAGGATGAGTTAGCTTCTTGTGATGATGATGAGGGGAGGTTGTCAAATCTTATTGTGAAACATTTATGAGAGGATCTGCTTAACCATACAAATGTTAAATACATTGAGTATTTTTTTTATATTTGCTTTTGGGGAGTTGAAAATTCACGTTAGTGTAATTGTTACATTGAAGCCATAGATCCTCACATCGATATGGCAAAAGTAGATGAACTTAGCTCCCAACATTTTGCTCCATTCAAAGTCTGAATCAATTAGTGAACTTTAAATCCAAGGAAGGCTTTACCCAATTGGCAGAAATGTGTGATGATAGTTCTTAATGATATAACTTAATATCATCATGCTTTCGCCAAATTTTTTTCGTTTAGCTAAATTTCCACCTATCAACATCATCCTATAGAGCCATGTCCTTGGTTTTACTAGAATCCATATCTTGTTTAGTCATAGTCACACCAAAGAAATAAGTTAGGTAGTGTAGCTTGCCTTTTCCTTGTTTGTTTTGTATAATAGTCATGCTTGCATGATACTTATGCAGTGTTGGCTCAATAGAATTTGCGGCCCTAAGCGAAAAATTTAAGCGGGCCTTTACAAACTTATTATAAATATATGTGCTATTTTATGACTATGCCAATTTTTCAATGAAGAAAGAGGTTTTTGCTACTTTATGGCTATGCTATTTTTCAATGCGTTATGAACTTAAAATTAGGGGTGGTAATCGAGTCGTGTTATGTTGGGTTCGTGTTGTATCAAACATTAGTCGTGTCGAATATTAGTCAACCCATACCCAACTCATTTAACTAATTGTGTCGTGTCGAATTGACCTGTTTATTTTCGTGTCGTGTTCGTGTTGACCCACATAAACTTTGAATAAAAAATTTAACACTAAGATTTTATTTTCACTTAGTTGAATCTCTCCTCATACTTTTTCTACAAAGTAAAAATTAACTTAATAATAATAATGAGTAATAATATCTTTTTTATATAATAATTATGTCAGTGCTTGATAAACAGTTATAAATAATTAATATTTTATTTCTATAATACTAATTAAATATGTTAATCGTACATCGCACAACCAAATTAAACATCAGAAGTAATGGAAAAAACAAGTCATCAAAACATGAAAACTCATACATGCAACGAAAAGGTCAGGTCAATCTTCTTCGAGTTAAAAACTTCGTGTTGACAGGTCAATTCGTATTAAACGGGTTGAACCCGAATAGAACCCATTTATTCGTATTAAACGGGTTGACAGGTCAATTCGTGTTAAATGGGTTGACGGGTCGTGTCATACAATGGTTGACACAAAAAATTAGTTAACTCAAACCCATTTATTCATATCGTGTTTCGTATTAGGTTATCGTGTCGTGTCAAAAATTGCCACCCCTACTTAAAATCANCCTTCTTCACACAGCCAAACGACGGTCTTCTGAATGAGCAAATATTACATGAGTTTTATTATCGGCAAGAATCTGTTATCGAACAATGTTATTTAAATATGATTTATTGACATAATAAAAAATAATTATTAGATTAACAGTGGATCTCAGTATTCATTGAAATTCTCTANTCTTCTTCACACAGCCAAACGACGGTCTTCTGAATGAGCAAATATTACATGAGTTTTATTATTGACAGAATTTGTTATCGAACAATGTTATTTAAATATGATTTATTGACGTAATAAAAAATAATTATTAGATTAACAGTGGATCTCAGTATTCATTGAAATTCTCTATCAATCTAATAATTTTGATAAATTAAATTAATAAATTATATTTATAATATTACTCTACTAATTTAACAATTATAATACATTAAATTAATAAATTAAATCTAAGTAATATTTTCCACAGTAGCCGCTGAATGTCGGTTTTAGAGACATTGGTNATATTACTCTACTAATTTAACAATTATAATACATTAAATTAATAAATAAAATCTAAGTAATATTTTCCACAGTAGCCGCTGAATGTCGGTTTTAGAGACATTGGTCCGTAGTGGTTGTCCATTACGTCCTGCACACGGGAAAGCCAAATTGTTACTTACTTTAGAAGCCAAGAGATAGAAAATAAAACCGATGTATTAAAGATTTCTCTCTCTCTCTCTCTCTCTCTCTCTCNCCTGCACACGGGAAAGCCAAATTGGTACTTACTTTAGAAGCCAGGAGATAGAAAATAAAACCGATGTATTAAAGATTTCTCTCTCTCTCTCTCACACACACACAGAGTCAATCAGGCAAGAGGTGGAGTTCATTGATATCTATGGGCCGATGGCGAGATAAATTCTGATATATAACCTGGCAAACATAGAGGGATTGAGGCCTCGGCTGTCGTTGAAGCANCGATGGCGAGATAAATTCTGATATATAACCTGGCAAACATAGAGGGATTGAGGCCTCGGCTGTCGTTGAAGCAGGGCATAGCAGAAGACGATCAAAGCGAGGACGAAGAGTGTAGGCCTTGTTGGCATCGAAGATTATCATCAATGGCTTTCAATTGGGTTTCTTTTTTTAGAATTACTATTCTTATCCTTCTTCTTGCGGCCATTATTACCGCTTGCTTCACTCTTCCCGTTGAAAAGGTCAGGCTTTCGCATATGGGTCTAATCTTTTTTGAGAATTGGATTGTTGAATTTGGGCATATGGGTATTATGGGAGTGTTTGATGTCTTCTTGTTTATGTGTTCAATTGAATAAATTTGGTGATGGGGTGTATTAATCCTCAAAACTGTTCCGAGTTAATTTAGTTATATTAGGATTGTTTGGGTCAATTGATCAATGATAGTCTCAATTTTTGATACCTTGCTGCTATTGCTTTGTTTGACTGTCCCATTGAAAAGATTTTATCTTTTTATTTGTATAATCGATATTTATTAATTTTCTTTATTTGTTTTAATGTTTTTGTTGTAACTAGTTGTTGCACACGTTGTAAGTGAATATATTGAGTAAAGTATAATTCATAGACCACTTTTTTGGCATTCCACGATTTTAGTAGACAATCATCTTGTTGCATAATCTGGTTACAGCACATGCCAATTAAAAGACAATTTATAAATCTTATATTTATGATATTTTAGCCAATTTAAGTATATGGAACTACTTTCCTGCAAACGGGAAGAGAATATAGAACCAATAAACATAAGCAGATGCATCTTGTAAATTGCATAGAGGGGGAAAAAAAAGAGGTCAAACTCTTGTTCCACCATAAATCTCAAACCCAGCTATGTTGGATCTCTAGGAGCACTGTGAATTTTCTAATCGATCCAAATTGTTTTTGGAGCAAGATGATCCCAACTTGCAGATAGTGGCCTAGGACATATCTGTCTGTTTAAAAGATGCCCACCATGCCCATAACATATTCGCATGCAATAAATAGGATTTCATGGTGAAGAGAACATCCCTCAGTAACTGTCCACCTTCTCCTCAAGCAAGCCCGAAAGAAAAGAGTTTAGTAGGAACTAGGAAAAAAAAACCATTATCAGACTCATCATCAAGTAGTACAATGTTAAGGGATGATCAAGAGGATGAGTTAGCTTCTTGTGATGATGATGAGGGGAGGTTGTCAAATCTTATTGTGAAACATTTATGAGAGGATCTGCTTAACCATACAAATGTTAAATACATTGAGTATTTTTTTTATATTTGCTTTTGGGGAGTTGAAAATTCACGTTAGTGTAATTGTTACATTGAAGCCATAGATCCTCACATCGATATGGCAAAAGTAGATGAACTTAGCTCCCAACATTTTGCTCCATTCAAAGTCTGAATCAATTAGTGAACTTTAAATCCAAGGAAGGCTTTACCCAATTGGCAGAAATGTGTGATGATAGTTCTTAATGATATAACTTAATATCATCATGCTTTCGCCAAATTTTTTTCGTTTAGCTAAATTTCCACCTGTCAACATCATCCTATAGAGCCATGTCCTTGGTTTTACTAGAATCCATATCTTGTTTAGTCATAGTCACACCAAAGAAATAAGTTAGGTAGTGTAGCTTGCCTTTTCCTTGTTTGTTTTGTATAATAGTCATGCTTGCATGATACTTATGCAGTGTTGGCTCAATAGAATTTGCAGCCCTAAGCGAAAAATTTAAGCGGGCCTTTACAAACTTATTATAAATATATGTGCTATTTTATGACTATGCCAATTTTTCAATGAAGAAAGAGGTTTTTGCTACTTTATGGCTATGCTATTTTTCAATGCGTTATGAACTTAAAATTAGGGGTGGTA
This sequence comes from Ilex paraguariensis, assembly GCA_963454935.2. Taxonomy (NCBI): domain Eukaryota; kingdom Viridiplantae; phylum Streptophyta; class Magnoliopsida; order Aquifoliales; family Aquifoliaceae; genus Ilex; species Ilex paraguariensis. The sequence continues at coordinate 303,112 of CAUOFW020003758.1, forward strand.
ATCGAGTCGTGTTATGTTGGGTTCGTGTTGTATCAAACATTAGTCGTGTCGAATATTAGTCAACCCATACCCAACCCANGTCGTGTTATGTTGGGTTCGTGTTGTATCAAACATTAGTCGTGTCGAATATTAGTTAACTCATACCCAACTCATTTAACTAATTGTGTCGTGTCGAATTGACCTGTTTATTTTCGTGTCGTGTTCGTGTTGACCCACATAAACTTTGAATAAAAAATTTAACACTAAGATTTTATTTTCACTTAGTNCTGTTTATTTTCGTGTCGTGTTCGTGTTGACCCACATAAACTTTGAATAAAAAATTTAACACTAAGATTTTATTTTCACTTAGTTGAATCTCTCCTCATACTTTTTCTACAAAGTAAAAATTAACTTAATAATAATAATGAGTAATAATATCTTTTTTATATAATAATTATGTCAGTGCTTGATAAACAGTTATAAATAATTAATATTTTATTTCTATAATACTAATTAAATATGTTAATCGTACATCGCACAACCAAATTAAACATCAGAAGTAATGGAAAAAACAAGTCATCAAAACATGAAAACTCATACATGCAACGAAAAGGTCAGGTCAATCTTCTTCGAGTTAAAAACTTCGTGTTGACAGGTCAATTCGTATTAAACGGGTTGAACTCGAATAGAACCCATTTATTCGTATTAAACGGGTTGACAGGTCAATTCGTGTTAAATGGGTTGACGGGTTGTGTCATACACTGGTTGACACAAAAAATTAGTTAACTCAAACTCATTTATTCATATTGTGTTTCGTATTAGGTTATCGTGTCGTGTCAAAAATTGCCACCCCTACTTAAAATCATGTANGTGTTTCGTATTAGGTTATCGTGTCGTGTCAAAAATTGCCACCCCTACTTAAAATCATGTAAACGAAAGAGATTGAGTATGTGTGTGAGAGAGATGTAGCCGGGATTTGTTTATGTAAATATATTTGTATATGCCCAAATTATAGAGAGTGATTGGATTGACAACAAATGAAGAGACAAGAAGTCATCTTTTAGGTGAGTGATGTCAGATGTGACTGTTGAGTTGGTGGGAGTGTAAAATTTATTAAAAAAGAAGAGAGAAAATCAGATTTGGTATTTTTTGGGCCATTATTCCATAATATTCTTGAGGCAGATTAACTCATATTATAAAGATAAAAAATATAATTTGGGACCCCTTATTTTTTGGGGCTCTAAGAAGGCATTTCACTTTCTTATTGAGTCAGCTGGTCCTATACCTATGGTAGAGTGAGCTCTAGATTTAGATGGTTACAAGTTCATCAATCATTGTTGGACATTTTTTTCCTTCCATTGTAGCACTTGGGAAGGTCAGATGGTTGTATCTTCTCACTACAATACTATTAAGATGTTATTTGGTTTAAGGGGATCCATGAAGCTAATCGCGTAACATTATGTTGAGACCGTTTTACGTCATCTATTCATCTCTCAAAAGTGGTTTATATTAAAAACTCTCCTTATCATTCTAGTACGTGCTTTATCGAAATTATAATAAGAGTAATGTCCTTTTCCATTATCTGGAAAAAAGCAAGGCAATAATTTCAGATAGTGTAGACTTTGACCACTCATCTGCCACTTTGACTGGATAATTCCTCCTCTTTTAATGGTTATAGTATATCGTATGAAGAAATAGTTTTTCTCCGATGGTTAGTTGTACTGGCCGTTGTAAGCAAATTTGGTACGGATATACGGTTATTGCAAGCAAATTTAGACCTTTGTTGATGTTATGCGCCTCTTTGAAGCTGATCTGTAATTTATATGCCATTTGAATAGCATTTATTGTAGAAGAAAAAATTACTTTCAAAGGTCCATTTCCCTTTGTTAACCAGTTGCTTGTACACCCAATAATATGATTTTTCGCTTTCAGATGATTTGAAATTGATGTGTCAACATCTTTGGAATTTTCATCTTCAAGTTCTTCTTCAATTGCTCCCAAGGGTAAAAGTTTGGTGTTATCAAACAACACATCAAGTGCCATGACCTTAAAGGGCTTCATTGGTACAGCAATGTGCCCCCCTTTGATGTTTCTTTAGACGGGATATTTGTTAAGAATATTTCGATAAAAGAAGAGGAACAAAGGGATAAAACTGCTGCATTTAAGTTAATTTAATTTCATATTTTGCTTCAAAGTTATATATCTTCTATGTGTACCATGTGTAAATGCTCATTCAGAAGTGCATTACTGATACAGATTTGATCTGTTCAAATTTCCATAGCATTCACAAACTCATAATTTGGTATTAGTAATTGAATAATAAGTAACTTGATCTTTTCAATTATCATTCTACCTCCATTTATTTGGGTAAGGATATCCCTTGAGTTCATTGCGGTAGTTATCTTTAGCACTTTGGGATTGGCCGGGAGGTGGTTTGGATTTTTCTTCTATCAAAACAATTTGATAAGTTAAAGATGCTGGCTGATTGTTGGAGTAATTGTGACATTATATGGCTGTGTGGCTGAATTATCATCTTTTGAGTTATTTCAGTTATCCTCCTGTTATATTGCTGAGTGAATTGCCTTTTTGCAGATGCTGAAGGACTTCTTACTCTGGATTGAACAAGATCTTGGACCTTGGGGTCCTGTTGTGCTGTAAGTGAAGAAGAAGTTCCGTTTTACGTGGTTACTTATTTACTAGCAGAAAGCTTCTATTTTCTTGATTGCCATTAAAACCACTAGTACCCAGAGTGGTCTCACTTACGTGGGGTGCTAGGAGGATAGACTTACATAGGGTTTTTTTTTTTTTTTGGGGTTGGGGGGGGATAGACCTTACATTTGGAAAATTTGCGCAAAAAATGGCTGCTCCAGACTCAAACNCTTACATAGGGTTTTTTTTTTTTTTTGGGGTTGGGGGGGGATAGACCTTACATTTGGAAAATTTGCGCAAAAAATGGCTGCTCCAGACTCAAACATGTTGGGAGTGCAAAATGTGAGATCGACCTAGAACATTGAAGCAACGTAGTGTGACTTATAGGGGGAAGGGGGCGAATAGGTCTTATGCACTCTAATGCGTAATTATGCCAAAAAAAAACCTAAGTCACACAATTACAAATTAAACCCCTTCGTCATAAAGACCTTTGACCTAAGTAATGAATGTGCATGCCAAGTTAAAACAATTCAATGCAACACAATCCACCAACCATATCTCCTATTTCCTTTCACCAATTCATAAAAATATATGCAAATCGAATGGCTATCAACACAATTCGGATTCACTCAATCATTTGTTCAACATAAAGAAGGAACAAAAATTATACGTGTATATAAAAGATGACAATCACACAATGCAAGCAATTTCTACGTGGAAACCTCTTAANGAATGGCTATCAACACAATTCGGATTCACTCAATCATTTGTTCAACATAAAGAAGGAACAAAAATTATACATGTATATAAAAGATGACAATCACACAATGCAAGCAATTTCTACGTGGAAACCTCTTAAAAAAAATCATGGGACTAATTACCCTAATCCACTAGTTTCAAACTTAGATTACAAGTTTGCAGGCTTATACACAACCAATTCCAATTCTAGAAGCTTTCTCCCATGAATTTTCAACTCTAAAAATTCACCACAAGTGATTTAACAGCTAGCTTCAAAAGGAAACGAACCGAACTCCACGATCCTTCCTTAGAATCCTCTTTCTTCTCCTTTGCAATCCTCCTGATGATCCTTGGTTTGCCTCCTTAGATGTTTTGTGTTGTGGGTTTGATGGGTTTTCAAGATCTTTAACAATATATGCTTAAATCCTCATGGATATCAATATTGATCTTAAAGGAATCGAGTTTTGATCTTGTCTAGGATGTGTTCTCTCTTGAATGTGTAGCTTTTCTTGAACCGTAGAGTTTCTCTCTANGTTTTGTGTTGTGGGTTTGATGGGTTTTCAAGATCTTTAACAATATATGCTTAAATCCTCATGGATATCAATATTGATCTTAAAGGAATCGAGTTTTGATCTTGTCTAGGGTGTGTTCTCTCTTGAATGTGTAGCTTTTCTTGAATCGTAGAGTTTCTCTCCAACTATCTTGGATGTCTATTAGGTCATAGGAGTCGTCCTCTATTTATCGAAATATGAAATAAGGGAGAGATCAGNAACTATCTTGGATGTCTATTAGGTCATAGGAGTCGTCCTCTATTTATCGAAATATGAAATAAGGGAGAGATCAGACTACTAGAAAGCAATCTGGCAGCCATCATATAGGCAACACTTGAGCGTTGTAGCTAGTGCTGACTACTGGAATTGATTTTTTGAGTCCAGCTCAATTTCCCAAGCCCCGAGAACATTATCCACTAGTTTTCTCAAAAATCAGGGGTCTAAATCAACTCTCAAAGTACCAAATGGTGTACCTAGAAAGCCGCTATCCAAAAACATTTTGCACCAAAAACATACGAGTCATGAATGGAACAAATACAAATACTCGAATCCAATTTTATATCCTAAGTTTTACTAAATAAGGGTAGCTAGGTATGTAGGTCAACTTACCTCATCTAAGCTTTATAGGATCCAAGAAGTTTTCAATGTAGCTTCTTTAACCATACATTAATTCGGTCTTTAATTTTTAATAACCACTTGACCATGTATTTAGTTGAGATGTGACATACATAGTGAACTTAATTCGCCAATTACAATACTTTTCCTAACACATGTTTTCCCATGCTTAAGAACTCAAGCATTTTATCCTTGAACTAATCGATGGCTCCTATCTCCTTGATTGCCATCTTTAGCATCATTTGGGTATCTTGTGGGTAGTGGTGATCACTATGATTGGAAAGGTTTAATCATTCGGACATGTGTTTGGTTGCTCGAGTTTATCATGAATTTAAAGTTTGAACTTATTTGCCTTTGACTCATATATGCCCTGGCAACTTTTTGCAGGGCTGTTGCATACATTCCTCTCACGGTTTTGGCCGTTCCAGCTTCAGTACTTACTGTAAGAATTATAACATGTTCAGTTATGCAGATCAAGCTCATTTCCCTAATTTCGATGGAACATGTGCTAGTTTTCCATGCTTGATTGACTAATTTCTCTATTTTTTGCCATGTTAAAGATTGTTTTCTATCATTTACTTTGTACTATAAAGTTATATTGTTCGTTTCATGGACGTGTCTTCAATGTTAGACTCAACCTATCCTACATACTTTCTCAATTTTGCCTATTTTTGTTTTCTTTTATTCTGGATCAAGATAGGATATTTCCATTAGACGATCTCATGCTATCAGCAAACAACCTGAGCATTAGTTGCATACCTTTGGTTACATGTATAACTTTGTTGTAGATGTAGAAGTAGCTTCTATAGACCAGATGGCAGTTACCTGTTCAATGGGGCAGTACTTGAATCTACACATCAACATCACAAGTTTTCTGTTGTTTCCACCTTTATTAGTGTAGAGACTATAATGAAGGCAAAATTGTAGATGACCTAAAATTATGAATGTGANCTGTTGTTTCCACCTTTATTAGTGTAGAGACTATAATGAAGGCAAAATTGTAGATGACCTAAAATTATGAATGTGAACGGGTTGCACTAACCGTAAACTTTAGAAGGGGTAGGAATGAAATTTTATGACCCATAAATTCTTCTCAAAATGGAGATGAGCAATGCAAAAATGAGCATAAATAGGGGTGACGAGAGCTTTTNAGAGACTATAATGAAGGCAAAATTGTAGATGACCTAAAATTATGAATGTGAACGGGTTGCACTAACCGTAAACTTTAGAAGGGGTAGGAATGAAATTTTATGACCTATAAATTCTTCTCAAAATGGAGATGAGCAATGCAAAAATGAGCATAAATAGGGGTGACGAGAGCTTTTTTCCCTTATGGAGAGATTAGGATAACCCAAGATTGCTTTATATGGTTGTGGGGACTCTCTAACCACTGCCAGTTGTTTTGGTTAGGTGCTCTAAGATGTTATTAGATCTGGGCCCGGATGGTCACTGGATCTTCTCTTAACCAGTTGAATTCACCAGTTTGTTTGTCAGCTTGTTTCGNTCTAACCACTGCCAGTTGTTTTGGTTAGGTGCTCTAAGATGTTATTAGATCTGGGCCCGGATGGTCATTGGATCTTCTCTTAACCAGTTGAATTCACCAGTTTGTTTGTCAGCTTGTTTCGTTTTGATATGTTAGCCCACATGCGAGCCTGGGATCCACATGAGTGAGGCTGTGGAGAGATTTCCTATTCCATATGTAAAGATTAGGACTAGTCGAGGTTGATCTATATAGTTGAGAGAACTCTGCACTTATTGCCAATAGGTATTGGTTGGATGCTCTAACGATGGGAAGAGAGATGTCCCTGTGCATATTGCTTCCCATAAATTGTTAGCAGTCCTTGATATTTTACCATGGTTTGAGAAACTTTTGGTGTTCGGTTGTTAACATTATTGAGGATATAATGGTGTTTGTGTACTTGTACAAATTCTTGGAATCAACATACGTCACACATTTTTGCTTTACTTCTTTTGCATTGAAGAGATGGGTTTTTCTGTTTTCTGTAATTTAGTATCGCCTATATAGTTACCAGTGAGGGTTTGTATTTATGTTGAAAAAAAGGGTTGTATTTATGTTGAAAAAAAAGGTTGTATTTCTCACATTATTTCTTATTTTTCATTTTTATTTTCCCTTTCTGATGACGTGCCAAATTGTTCTGGCTTTGTGCAATTCTCCTGGAGAAATGCATATTTAACCAGAGATTTTGCCTCACCCTCGACCCTCTTAATTAATGTGATACATGGTTCTCTTCCAGCTGGGTGGTGGTTATCTTTTTGGCTTGCCTGTGGGTTTTGTTGCTGATTCTATTGGTGCAACAGTTGGTGCGGGTGCAGCATTCCTTCTTGGCAGAACAGTAAGTTTCTAAAATAAACTGATGGTGCTCTAGTCAAAATTAAATAAGTAAAAATAGAGCATCAGTAAGTTTCAAAAATAAACTGATGGTGCTCTAGTCAAAATTAAATAAGTAAAAATAGAGCATCCTTTTATTGTGATGGTCCTATTCATAGCCTATTTGCTCCATCACAGGTGCTAACAAGATTAAGTAGCCATACATTCTTGTTCTCTACTATTCTCTTCTTTGTTCTAGGAATTTTTGGTCTCAGTATCCTTTAAATTTGATTTTTTTTGTAGATGTTTTCTATTGTGCCTTCAACACATATGTTATTCTTATATTAATATCCAACAGATTGGAAGGTCGTTTGTGATTTCCAAGTTGAAGGACTATCCTCAGTTCCGGGCAGTTGCAGTTGCAATACAAAGATCTGGCTTTAAGGTTGATAATTATCTTAGATTCATCTTCTGAAACTTTGTTCTTGTTTTTGATGGGTGGAGTTCCTGTTGTATCCTACTTTCATATTCTTTTCAATTGTTCATCATAGCTAAGTGTTTTATAACTAGCAAATGGTTAGAGAATTCTGTATGTCAATAATTATTTGAAAAAGGAAGAGGAGAATTCCCTGAGGTCAGCACCATTATTGTGTAGAGGTAGATGCATGGCATCTAGGGACGGGTAAGTTGTAGCCATTTCTTACTCTTAATGTCCCCTCCCACAAACACCAAAAAGGAAGAGAAAAAAGAAAACACAAAAGTGGAAGAAAAAAATAGAGAATTTTTTATGTGCATTCACTTGAACAAGCAGGCAACTTGGTTCTAATTACGTGTTTGGGCCCTTTGGGCAAACCATTGTGGAAGGTGGTTTCATGATCGATGACTAGCTCATATCGTCTGCTCGAGAGGGTTGTTTTTTTGGCAGTTTAGCTCATAAATACCCTAGTTGTACTAGTTCATTTGATTCTCTATCTTAAGGTATTTTAACTTTCTCATCTCATTTGACAGATTGTCTTGCTGCTTCGGCTTGTTCCTTTGCTTCCGTTTAACATGTTAAATTACCTCTTGTCTGTTACTCCGGTCCCGTTTGGAGAGTACATGCTGGCTTCATGGTTGGGAATGATGGTATGTATTTTGAACAAGCATTTCTTAGTAATTTGTACCGGACTTGATGTGTTCATGCTTTATAGTATCACAGGGTTTTGGCATAGATTAGAATTATCATCAGCCATTCCTTGTATGTTTGAACTTTTTTCTAGTGAGTGACCAGTTTTATTTGTGTGTATCTGTGAATGTATGCCTTCTTTGAAAATGATTTTATGAATCTGCTTTTGTTATAGCTGATGTGCCTATTACTTTCTTTGTACAGCCAATTACTCTCACTCTGGTATATTTTGGAACGACTTTAAAGGATCTTTCTGATGTAACTCATGGATGGACTGAGTTCTCCAAAACCCGCTGGGTAAGAGCTTTTACAATTGCATTTCATGTTCATTTTTAACCATATTTATTATTATTTAAGTGAGACAGGGGTGCAGGGTTAATGTCCCTGATGGGACATGGCTTACTTAACAAAAGGAAAGAAAAAAGAATTAGACACGACTTGATTCTTTTAAACTAACATGTCATATGATTGGTGCAAAGGGTTAAATTTCTTTAACTCGATTCACTTTGCAATCCATTTAGTAAAGGCTGTCTTATTTCCGTGTGCAGAATTTGTTGTCTTGAGTTTTTATATTTAATGAGATTGCTTTCTCGGGTTGTTTTTACCTGGCCAGCTTTGGATGAGAGCACTGAGAATTTCAATTAAGGAATAGAATTACTAGTGAGCTTGTTTTACTAAAAAAAATCTTTGTTTTGACCAATTCTGGTGGAAGAAATATAAAATGCTTTTTATTGTTAGCATTTTTTGTCTCTCTAGACATGGGTGTGTATGTATCAAAGAAAGGGAAGAAGGGAAAAGCAAGAATAGTGAGAGATTACTTGACTCTTCATAATCTCATAAGTCATATTAATATTATAAAATGTTGAATTATTTTCTTTATAACTTTGTGGAATCCAAAGAGTTAGATCTATTCAGGAATATACTTACAAGAGAGCTAGATTTAATGTTATTCATCATCGTGTTGAGCTATTTTGGTCAAAGAAATAGAAACTGTTTTTTCTTTGTTAGTATGCTTTGCCCTTTGTACGTGTCCGTGGCGTAGAAATTATGGTAGCCATTTTCTTAGACATTATTAATATATCATCCCCTTTTTTTCTTAAAGTAGTTCTCATCATTAATAATTTCCATTGTTATGTTAATATAAAAGTAGTCCTTGAAGTTGCTTGGGCTTGTTATTTGTTAATACCAGAGTTGAAAAAACTAAAATATTATCAATTCAAACTCTTGGCTGTGAGCAATAAATGTTTTTTGTGTTCCAGGCCATGCAGTGAAGTGATGGAAGGTCTTTTTTTTTTTTTTGAAAAGCTTATATTGTTTCCTTGTCAATTTTGACATTTGCTCCTTTATTTTGGATGCAGGCATTCCTTATCTTGAGTCTTGTGGCATCTGGTGAGTTCAACTTTTAGATGCAATCAATTTCCATTAATATATCAGCATTATTGAGCTTTCCACTTGCACCATATTATGATTTGGCGGTCTGCATCTTGCATGTGCAATGAAAGAGTATTCTGTTATTTCAAACCAAATACCATTCAGCAAGGGACTGTTTGACTAGACCGGAGATCTATGTCTGGACCAAATATTTGATTTGAAGAACCTAAGTTGCTGATCTACCGATAAATTTCCCAGCCTTGCATTATGCTTGTTTGGTGATAAGTCTAAGTCTAGAACTAGACTTGAATTCAGATCTATTTTCAATGGGATTTTTGAGTGAGATTTTATCATGCATTATCAACCAAGGATATTTTGGTGCTTCACATATATTTTTGAACATTAACAATATTACAGTTCCCCTCTTCTGCCTTTGATGGCAAGAAGGAACTCCTATTAATATAGTATATTTTTCCTCCTCGAGACTGGTATGTAGTCTTAGTCTTTGATAACATGGAGAACAATACATGTAATATTAGAGTTTGATCTTGTATAGTTAACTTGCTTGAACTCTTATTATTCAAAAACTTACTGTATCCTGCTTGTTTACAGTGGTTTCAATAATTTGTGTTACTAAAGTTGCGAAGGCTTCGTTGGAAAAGGCATTGGCTGAGAATGAGAATAATACTGATGACATGGAAGTCTCACCACAATTGCCAATTGTAGCTGATTCTCCTGTAGATCTCCACCAGCCCCTTATAGTCAAGATAGACCCCTCTCAAAACAATCATGAACAATGAAATCATACTTGCTGTTCATCTGTACAGATGCATCATACTTATCACATGTAGTTTTCAAGGGTAAGACAATTTTTAGTGTATGCTTCTTGGATGGAAAGATGTCAATATAAACAAAATCAATGAAATTATTTTTTTTTGTNTGTAGTTTTCAAGGGTAAGACAATTTTTAGTGTATGCTTCTTGGATGGAAAGATGTAAATATAAACAAAATCAATGAAATAATTTTTTTTTTTGGTAGCACCTTGTTGTGAGTATTGCTTGTCTGTTTAATGTCGAAGCAATCAATTGGCTTTTTTTTTTTTTCATTCCTGCTTCATTTTGCTAAGTTTATCAATTTCTTGGGGGAGTTTCTCCATTTTCAGTTCTTTTTTCAGTTGTTTGTGAAACATATACACCTTTCATGAATTTTGGGGTTTGAGAGAATTGGAAAGGAGCTAAACCCGGTAACATGGGCCAAGCTATACATTTCATTTGAAACTCGGTTATGATAAATGTGGCCAATTAGATTCAATTCATTTTTCAGAGGAGCCTAAATTAGCCAAAATGGAACTCGAGCTGCTTGGATTGTTTAAAGACCCCAACCATCAAAACCCAGATTCTCATTCTGTTCATGTACATTAACCTATTTGAACCTTTGTGTCCTAACCATTCTATAGTGCCTACTGCAATAACAAATGGTGGGTCACAGGCACCATGAACATATTCAAAGTTGTTGGTATGTTTGCACAGAGAAGAGGGAAGATGTTTGTTTGAGAGGCACAAGAGGAAGAGTAGATCAAAAGGCATGAAACCCAAATGATGAAAGGTGAAGCAACATCATATGAGACCACATCATGAAGCTTTGAATCCATGGTGGTTGCTTTTGGTTTCTTTTTACTCTTTAGAAATTAAATCAAACTAAGTCTTATGTCTCAATTATTTGAGGTCGGCTATTCATCATAGTGGATCCGACAAAATTTTACGTTGGATAATTGACTATTTAACGCAACTTTCCTCCTTTATCTTGACTTGGTATAGGCAATGTTGAATACAACATTGACGAAATAAAAACCTAAAAAAAATGGTAGTTGCTGTCACTTTTATCAATTTTTGTTGCCTTGCCTCAACTTTCTTACCTTCTCTTGTGGAAATTGGAGGGTAGAGGACCCTACCATTTTCTTAGCATTTTCAGCTCAGAAGCTTCTTGGGTGTAGCTTTTTGTACCAAATATTGGTATCCCTATATGATCAGTACCACATAATCGATGACCAATCTTTTAAATGACTCAATGTTAATGATCATGGTCACCAGTAAGGTGTAGAATTTAAGAACGCCGAAAGTTATGGTGTATATGATTCTTATTATCACAAAAGTTTTATGGTAAGGTTCTTTTATAACAAAGAGAATGAGAGTTTCAGATCAAAAGGTGACCAGAAAACTTGTATCCCTCACCGGAAAAATGCCCAGGTTTAGCCTTTTATCTCTTGTCAAGTGCTTCAATGGATGTCGCGACAATACTCAGGTGTCGGGGCTTGGCACAAGGATATGGAACATGAGCGATAAACCCGTGGAGCTTCAGGTAAGAGTGGGATCAATACTGAAGAAAGGTCACACATTGAAGCCAGGTTCATCAAAGAGACTCAAGTGTAAGAACATTTACAAGGCTTACATGCCTGGTAGTAGAGGTGGTGGTGCTGGTGGCGGTGGAGGGGGGATGAGGAGTTTGCTATATTACTATGATGAGACTTGCCACCCTTATATTTGGATTCATGACACTGGGTGTGATTTCTCTAGGATGGTGAAGCAGCAGTACATCAGTCTTGAGGATTTACGCGATTGCTCGGAGATCAGAATCTTCAGAGACCATCAGAGAGGTTGCATATCGGTTCGAAAGAAAGTGAGACCAGATTTTTGTTGAATTTTTTCTCCTTATTGTTAAGTTGTATACTTGAATCAACTGAATATAGGTTCTGTTTTGTTTTTCGCTTCGTTTTTTTTTTTATAGCCTTTGGGAGTGGTTGAAGAATTTGTGTGACATAGTTGTATAATAGTATGAAAGAAATTGATTGTGAAAAATGCTATATAGTTCAACTTTCGAATCTTTGCTCCGAGAAATTTCTTATTTGACCAAGAAATGATAGATTTGAGTTTTTGTATGATTAGTTCAACATTGTTCATTCTTGAAAAAAGTTGTGTGAGAATTTTGAATCACGAAAATAGTATATCTATAAATGGAGTAAGACTCTGTATGAAAGATATCTTGATCAAACGCCTCAATGACGGGAATTTTGTGATTTGAGCTGTCCAAGTGAACCTCTTTGACAGAGGTTATGCATTTGGTTGCTGTGTTTTGGGGAAAGTGACTGGTAAAATGGCATTTGGAATGCTAAAATGTTGGCAAGTTTGGGATGATGAGGGTTATATCTGCCATTTTCTCTTACATATTTTGGTGCATCTCTGAAGTTGTTCCGAGTTATGGAGAAAATGTGGGTCTATTTTCTAATAACTTAAACTGTTGGAGAAATGGTAATTTGATTTTGTCTGTATAGACTAATATTGAAAGTCTATTTTACAATACACTTTTACATTGAATAGAAAAATATATATAGAAAAATAAGTTAGAAACTGCCATAAATGAAGTTAAAGAATAAAGGTAGATTGGGTTATCTATCATGCCATGCAGGAGTGTTAATCAAGACGAGTTATTTAGGTTCGATTTGAGCTCGACTTGTATTTTAAACGAACCGAACAATAGGCTTATTTTTGGCTTATTTTAAACGAATTGAATAATAGAATTGAACCATTTTTTAGGCTTATTTTCAGCTCACAAAACTCGGCTCACTTATATATAAAATAGTCGAGCTACTCGGGTTTGGTTTAAGTTTTAAACGAATCAAATTTGAATAATTTTTTAGACTTATTTAAAAAAATAAATTTGTTAAGTTCAAATTCAAGACCGTAAAATTCGACTCAATTAAGAAGGTTGTGGTTGTTTTCATTAACATGATAAGAATTTGTTTGGCTTTAGCTTTGAGTCTCTACTTTTTGGTCTGTTTTAGCTTCTTTCAGAAATGATGCCCAATGGATAATGGATGCCACTTGCAGAATGCTTTCCTTTATGCTTCTCCAGTTTTAACCACGAGTGATGCACCTTGTGTTTGGAGAAAATATTCAATCTAAGGGTGACATTATGTTTAGACTAGTAATTTACCAAATGACTATTGTTACCGTTGTTGGACATTAAGGTTAAAAGTTTGAATATCGTTGCTCTCCTTCTCTGTAAAAGTGATTGACAAAACAATAACATCACATCGTCACTATCATATGACATTACATTCAATAAGAAAATGATAAATTAACAAACGAATCTTACCAAATTTAATAATTCTCCCTCCATTTAATATAATAATTACCATATAAAGAAGTGAGGTTCAATTTGTTTATTTATTTTTTTCTTATTAAATTGTAATATTACATGAGTGTAATGATATGATATTACCATTATACATTAGATATTTACTTAATAGTGTGAGTAGATCAACAAATAGAACAGCCAATTGGACTACCACCAATAGTTTCCGACAATATTAGGAGATAACAACACCAAGGATGGACCAAAGTGGATGGAGTGACTCTACAAGCAAAATTGAAGTTAGAGGGAGGGGGGGAGGGGTGAAGGATGTGCCTCCGACGGTCTCAAAATCTCTAGTGTGGCCGAATTGTATATTCGTGGCATTGCACTAAAAGAGTATTTATAGTTAAGGATGTATGACTTGTGCTTAAACGAGATTATCAAGCAAGCTGGATGCCTCGTAAATATGTTAGAACGAGAATTACCTTGATTCGTTTGTAAACGGAAATGACAGAAGGGCTAGATCTTGTTCACAGCGACTCAATCGTTTTTTAATTGTACATTTACAGTTATTTAAAGAACGTAAATCAAATAGTTATTTTTCATTAATACTTAACGCCGAGTATTAACTCAATATTCCTCATTGAATAAACCGGATTGACTGTTCTTTATTTTCGTTTGTTCGAGGCATGATTGAGTCCGATCGTTGAATAGGTTGCTTTCATCGGGGCACCGTCCGATTAATCAAAATTAGTCTTCTTAATCAAGCTCTCCAATATATTTCTTTTGTCCAAAGAGGGTGCATCCATTATTCCATGAAGCATTACGTTTCAATCATGTCAGATTGTATCACCAGACCCAGCTGTCGAATGCAATCAATGTTCGACCCTGTGAGCATTTATATTGTCAAGAGATTTGACTTGTTCCTTTGGGGCCGATACCCCTTCGGATTCTTTGAGAGACCTTGGTTGTTTCTTGTTCTGTATAGCAGTATTACAACTAAAGAAATGGTAAATTTCAAATGGACCCTCTGATATTTGATGCAATTGCATAGACATCCCCTCATGTTTCAAAAATATAATTGAAACCCTATAACATTTGAAATTTGTTATACTAAGATCTTATCCATTAGGATAGGTCATAGCGCATCGAGAATGTTGCCCCTATTGTAGGGTGTCAAGGGTTCAAGTACATCCGACTCTCTCCAGATATTGCAGTAACATAAATATTGTGCATTAAGCTGCTTATTTTAAAAGAAAATTATTGTTAGAGTGAGTGACTCATATTAATTAAGCCTAGAATCTAGACAAAGGATCGATTGGCATGTTGTGATTCAAATTCGATTATTGACAAGTATACTAATTATTTATTAAAAATTTGTGAAAAATTATGATAATTATTGTTTGATTTTTTTCTTCATGCGATCAACTCGATGATTTTTCAAAAATATTGACTTTATGCTGCAATGTATTCCCCTTATTTTATTTTTCATGTCAAATTTCAGTTTTGACAATTTGTTTTTAAAAAACCGATACATCAAACTTCTTAATGACAGATTATGGACAAATCAGCACATATCGACCCTTCAATAAATTGTGATCTTGCCATTATTTTATGGGCAAAGTCGTAAACTTACATGTCCAAAACTAAAAATTATTTTAGTGTCGACAGTTATAACTTATTTTTTGATCGAATCAAAAAAAAAATTAATCAATGCGTGTATAAATTAATTCAAAAATCCTTAATTATAATTTCAAAGAATAGTTCAAGTATAATATAGATGAGTTGTAGACTTTATACGTCTTGAATTTGAATATTAATAATTTTATTAACTGAGTTATAAGGGATAAATTCTTCATGCATATTCTAATTTCAAGATGGTTGACTTGCCTTTAATTCGATTAGAGAAAAAATTATTTAATTTGTTGACCTAATGATATTATTTTATTAAAATTATTGAATTAATTACAAATTTCAANCTCATGTTTCAAAAATATAATTGAAACCCTATAACATTTGAAATTTGTTATACTAATCGAAACCCTATAACATTTGAAATTTGTTATACTAATCGAGAATGTTGCCCCTATTGTAGGGTGTCCAGGGTTCAAGTACATCCGACTCTCTCCAGATATTGCAGTAACATAAATATTGTGCATTAAGCTGCTTATTTTAAAAAAAAATTATTGTTAGAGTGAGTGACTCATATTAATTAAGCCTAGAATCTAGACAAAGGATCGATTGGCATGTTGTGATTCAAATTCGATTATTGACAAGTATACTAATTATTTATTAAAAATTTGTGAAAAATTATGATAATTATTGTTTGATTTTTTTCTTCATGCGATCAACTCGATGATTTTTCAAAAATATTGACTTTATGCTGCAATGTATTCCCCTTATTTTATTTTTCATGTCAAATTTCAGTTTTGACAATTTGTTTTTAAAAAACCGATACATCAAACTTCTTAATGACAGATTATGGACAAATCAGCACATATCGACCCTTCAATAAATTGTGATCTTGCCATTATTTTATGGGCAAAGTCGTAAACTTACATGTCCAAAACTAAAAATTATTTTAGTGTCGACAGTTATAACTTATTTTTTGATCGAATCAAAAAAAAAATTAATCAATGCGTGTATAAATTAATTCAAAAATCCTTAATTATAACTTCAAAGAATAGTTCAAGTATAATATAGATGAGTTGTAGACTTTATACTCTTGAATTTGAATATTAATAATTTTATTAACTGAGTTATAAGGGATAAATTCTTTATGCATATTCTAATTTCAAGATGGTTGACTTGCCTTTAATTCGATTAGAGAAAAAATTATTTAATTTGTTGACTTAATGATATTATTTTATTAAAATTATTGAATTAATTATAAATTTGGATATTCGATAAAATCAACCGTCAATTAAAAAAATTATAATAAATTAAGTTAATTAATTAAATAAAGAAAACAGGATGTCAAGTCAAGATGGAGACCATTGGTTGGAGAGTTGTCAAACTGCTACAATGAACTTTACCATTCCTCCAATTCACATCTGGAATACACACTAGACCAATTCTTCCTTCCTTCTTCGATCCCTCTCTCGTACTTTCTCCCTCTACAAAGTTGCAGAAACAACAATTCCATCTTCCTCTCCAGTTTCTCTCTCTAAATGGGTATATCATTTGGTANTGTTTTTAAAAAACCGATACATCAAACTTCTTAATGACAGATTATGGACAAATCAGCACATATCGACCCTTCAATAAATTGTGATCTTGCCATTATTTTATGGGCAAAGTCGTAAACTTACATGTCCAAAACTAAAAATTATTTTAGTGTCGACAGTTATAACTTATTTTTTGATCGAATCAAAAAAAAAATTAATCAATGCGTGTATAAATTAATTCAAAAATCCTTAATTATAACTTCAAAGAATAGTTCAAGTATAATATAGATGAGTTGTAGACTTTATACTCTTGAATTTGAATATTAATAATTTTATTAACTGAGTTATAAGGGATAAATTCTTTATGCATATTCTAATTTCAAGATGGTTGACTTGCCTTTAATTCGATTAGAGAAAAAATTATTTAATTTGTTGACTTAATGATATTATTTTATTAAAATTATTGAATTAATTATAAATTTGGATATTCGATAAAATCAACCGTCAATTAAAAAAATTATAATAAATTAAGTTAATTAATTAAATAAAGAAAACAGGATGTCAAGTCAAGATGGAGACCCATTGGTTGGAGAGTTGTCAAACTGCTACAATGAACTTTACCATTCCTCCAATTCACATCTGGAATACAAACTAGACCAATTCTTCCTTCCTTCTTCGATCCCTCTCTCGTACGTTCTCCCTCTACAAAGTTGCAGAAACAACAATTCCATCTTCCTCTCCAGTTTCTCTCTCTAAATGGGTATATCATTTGGTACCAACAGAAGAAGAAACAACAACTACTACCAAAATCCACACTACCCACCTTCTCAACTTCTTTCGTCATCTTCTTCTTCTTCATACCCTTATGCCCCTGGCCCGTCCTATCCTACGCACCCCCCACCACCTCCAAACCCTTATGCTACTCACCCCCCACCACCACCTCCACCACCACCTCCAATATACAACTCCTACCACTATCCTAATGGGTACGGTACGAGCAACTACACAAACCTTCCAATGGGTCGATCAAATTATGGTCCTTTTTATGCTCATCAGCAAAATGGGTGGATCGGCGTTCGGCCGCCTCTGGTGGCGCCCCCGCCACTAACGCCGCCACCGTATGTTGAGCACCAGAATGCCAAGAAGGTCAGGAATGATGTGAATGTGCATAAAGATACGTTAAGGCTTGAAGTCGATGAGCAGAACCCTGATAACCACTTGATTTCCTTTGTTTTCGATGCATTATTCGATGGGAGGTAAGGATATACGGCTGCACTGGTTATGTGCTTGTTTTTCTAGTTCTGAATCTATGTTATTTATGGCATAGATCAGAGGTATAGACTGACTGATTGGTTGTTTTCAATAATTTTATGAGTTGGGTTTAACTGTTTGGTGGAATATGATGGTTTTAGAATTAGGAAGATGGCTGATAAAGAAAAGAATTTTAGTAAATTATTTGCTATAAGTTTACTCAAAAGTTGGAGATACAACCCTGCAACCTATTCCAACTTTTCATACTTTGGGAGGTGGGTTATCATTTCTGTGTGGAATAACGTTTGGTAAATGTTTTTTCAGTTACAAGCCTATGTTTGAGAAATTGATTGTGTTGTGGGAGTTTGGATCATGTAACCACTTACATACAAAAAAGAGGATATTTTGGATAACTTATTGATTTTGCATCTAAAAAGTTCCAATTAGATACAGTTATTTGCCTAAAAATAAATGATCTTTGTTGGGTCAGGACTCGATGCATTGACTGTTCAGCAGTATTAGTTCTTACTTTCAAGGTATTTATGTAATCGCGGATTGGATGTTATTGGAGCACTATGTCACATTCCCACTTTCTCTCCAACTAAAGCCATGGTGTCATTTTTGTTGCTTCGTTGGCACTCTATACCAACAGTTCCAACCTAATATGTCTTTCTGTTTGAGGATGGCTATAGCAGAAGTTGTGGTTAGTAGCTCACCTCATCAGTTGTTTAACCTTTAATCTTAGGATGGTAATAAGACATTTCTATGTATCTGGATAGAAGATTCTGATCTTTACTAAGAAAAGAATATACAAGGGAGTGCTGAAAACTCTTCTTCCTGAAGTGTCTTGACTGCCTTCCTACGTTTGGGGCAAATAGCAAAGGTAAGACAAGCTGGGCATAATGTAATTTTGTCTCGGTCTCCAGGCATAAAAGGCGCAAGAATCAGCCTATGCGGCAAACTCCTCGAGGTACACGTCTTTCAATACTTGCTTTGTTAGTAAGCCTATAACCTTGTTGCTAAAGTTGTAGCCCTAGCTTCCACTTCGGTGGTTGTGTCTCTTTCCTTAGTTGATATTGAGACTGCCCCGGTATTGATATGGGGAGACAGGTTTGTTTTAAGGATAGAAGAGTTACAAACTGTCAAACCCTCTATTCTTGCAAGGGAATCTGACAAGATATCTCTCCAGAATCATAAGCGATACAAGACAACGTCTTATATGATCACCTTTCTATGAAACATCCTAGGTATCACCCTGGCCAGTCTTTAAATTTGAGGGGCAGCCAAGGTGGCATATCACCACATCAGGTAATAGAAACTTTTTTTGCGTTGAATGGTTGGTACATGGTCATACCTATCATACGCTGCATGCAAAGCAACCTGATAATGTAATGGTACAAGAATTTACCCAAATAGAGCTTTATNTATCACCACATCAGGTAATAGAAACTTTTTTTGCGTTGAATGGTTGGTACATGGTCGTACGTATCATACGCTGCATGCAAAGCAACCTGATAATGTAATGGTACAAGAGTTTACCCAAATAGAGCTTTCTAGCTTTGACCTTGCTTATTTCATACAACTGTGCTGTTATGTCACTTGTGAGATAGGTGTCCCACAATGAAGGATGCAAGTTTTTAAGAATGGCTCAATGATTTTAGCATAGGGCCGAGTCTCACATTGGGGCTACTAAATGCTCTTGAATGGACATGAGACTAAAGGTGTGGCATTAAGGCATGATCAGCTAGGTTCCTTGTGATGCATGTCTAACCAGGAGGGATCATGGTTCAAGCTTTTGGTATCGGCCGATATGCTTAAAACGTTATATAGATGACTCAATTGTTTTTGAAAAAATCAAGAAAAATTATAATAAATGTAAACATCATCATCTATGCATCATATCCCTGAATTGCATTATTTAACACATTAATCATTACAAAAAAGAATAATAAGAGCTTTACCGAAAAATATTTGTCCTCATCTGTGATTAGTGGAAGTATTTATAACCATACTAAACCAAAATCATTGTCATGTTGAATAGCAATGAGGCTCGAAATTATTATTATTCTCTCCTTGATAATTATACAAGTTTGGTAAGTAATTCCCACTATAAGGATATAGATACAAATTTGTTTTAATTAGATTATGTGGTGAATAATATAAATTATATATTTTAAAAAATTGGACTAAAATGGAAAAAGTGGTCTTAATTTGGACAAGCATTTGAGACCATTGGGAAAAAAAACAACAAAAAAAAGTTAAAATTGACAGTCTCGATTTTAACTGTTTGAAAGAGGGAGAGAAAGTGTGGCTGTGTGGGTCTAGTTACGTCGACTAAGTAAAAACTCGAAGTCTCATCTGAGACTTAGTTATGCAGGCGCGGACGGGCGGGAAGCTCGACCAATCAGTTGCTCAATCCACCCGAGGCAATGGATCAGAGGGAAGGGTTAGATAGTTGTTGGCTAGACCCAAATTCAATAAAGGAGGTAAAGCAAAGGTAAGAAAAAGGAGTTGTTAGATCAGACGATGGGTAGGGGTGTTCATCCTACCCTACGGGTAGGAAATATAGTTTTTCGCCTTCCTGCCCGATATTTTATGAAAGAATTTTTTCTTAATCTACCCTAACTGATCAGGTGTGGTTTCTATTCAACTTCCTATCCAATTAATCGGGTAGGAAGTCGGATAAACACTTTTGTAGTTATTAATTTTTGGATTATTTTAACAATTCATTGAAATAGCNGGGTAGGGGTGTTCATCCTACCCTACGGGTAGGAAATATAGTTTTTCGCCTTCCTGTCCGATATTTTATGAAAGAATTTTTTCTTAATCTACCCTAACTGATCAGGTGTGGTTTCTATTCAACTTTCTACCCAATTAATCGGGTAGGAAGTCGGATAAACACTTTTGTAGTTATTAATTTTTGGATTATTTTAACAATTCATTGAAATAACATGCACCAATTTAACAACACAATAAATCAATAACACTAAAACTTAAAACTACAACAATTACAATAAAACACAAGAAAACATGAACATCAATACATCATAATTGTTATACAAATACAATAACAATTATTTTAAATTTAAACCATATGAAACACATTAAAATAATAACTGCTCCAATAGATCACTAGTTCACCACAAATCATGTAACCTATACAAAAAACAAGTCCNATACAATAACAATTATTTTAAATTTAAACCATATGAAACACATTAAAATAATAACTACTCCAATAGATCACTAGTTCACTACAAATCATGTAACCTATACAAAAAACAAGTCCATGTTTTAGCAACTCAAACATCCACAACAATAATAATGTTATAATATAAATTATACCACACAAATACTCTTATAATTACTAAAAAAAATATAAAAAAGTTAAATATGTTTTTTGCGGGTGGGGTAGGGTTGGATTGCGGAAATTGATGGATATTCCGCATTCTTACCCGATTTAATCAGAAAACCAAAAAATCTTCCGTATTCCTATTCGATTTTGTNATACTCTTATAATTACTAAAAAAAATATAAAAAAGTTAAATATATTTTTTGCGGGTGGGGTAGGGTTGGAATGCGGAAATTGATGGATATTCCGCATTCTTACCCGATTTAATCGGAAAACCAAAAAATCTTCCGTATTCCTATTCGATTTTTGTGGCTAGCCGGTCAATAGGGTAGGGTAAGATCGAGTGGGGTAGGAAATTATGGTCAATCAAAAATTTGAACACCCCTAGCAATGGGAAAGAAAGGTTAGTAAAGGTGTGTGTTAGCACTCCTGAAGAAAGGCCAAGTCACAAAGAGAGAGAGAGACATGTGTTAGTACTCCTGAAGAAAGGCTAAGTCACGAAGAGAGAGANTGGGAAAGAAAGGTTAGTAAAGGTGTGTGTTAGCACTCCTGAAGAAAGGCCAAGTCTCAAAGAGAGAGAGAGACATGTGTTAGTACTCCTGAAGAAAGGCTAAGTCACAGAGAGAGAGAGAGAGAGAGAGAGAGAGAGAGAGAGAGACGGTGCATTGAGTGGGTTGGATCTGGACATCTGGTTCGTTGGGTGACTATTGAGGTTTCAACGATGCTGGGGCTTGAGGCTTTACTCTGGATCTGGAAGATTGGAAGACTGCTATTACTAATCTGCCATGACGACGAGCTTCTGCGATGTAGAAGAAGTATGTGATATTTATTACTACTTCATCTATTTAAATAATGGGAAAAAGAGGGAAAGGGGTCTGATTTAGGGTTCATGGTGATACAAATTGCATGTGAAATTCTACTGATCGTCTTTATTTCTTATCGATTTATTATGTTTTGGATTTTCCATGCAAAAGGTGTTTGTTTGTAGTTTACATANAAAGGGGTCTGATTTAGGGTTCATGGTGATACAAATTGCATGTGAAATTCTACTGACCGTCTTTATTTCTTATCGATTTATTATGTTTTGGATTTTCCATGCAAAAGGTGTTTGTTTGCAGTTTACAAATTGTTCTCCTTTTCCATTATATCTGAATTTTGAATTTTTGATCATCTTTATTTCTTATTTATCGCATCTCCTTGCCTTTTTTTGGTATTTTTTTTCTTGGGACGATTGTGGGTTCTGTGGTTTGAATTGGAAGCGAATCGGTAAATCGCCCGATTTGTATTGATTTTGACCAAGATATATCCGATTTAAACTCAAATCAGGAATTTTCCGTAATGAGGATAGGTATCTTATTGGTAGTGGTCGAGGTGGGTACGACTCGGTTGAGGCAGATACGACTCGGCTCGAGGCATATAGGTCTTAGACGATACATTGAACCATGGGATGGATACTAATTGNTTTCCGTAATGAGGATAGGTATCTTATTGGTAGTGGTCGAGGTGGGTACGACTCGGCTCGAGTCGTATCGGTCTTAGCCGATACATTGAACCATGGGATGGATACTAATTGTTTAAGAGTAGGTCAAGAGTTCTGGTTAGTTTACTGGAGTAAGGCTCATTGGTGCTATTGCATGTTGTTCCTTGTGGGATGAACAAAAACAAGGTGATTGGACCATTCTAACGAGATAACAAGAATTTCGTGTTATTTAGTGTGATCATGGTTGTTTATAAACTTCACCCATTGACATCTTGCATCTTTATCTAGGAGGATCAGTATCTATGCGATATTACGTCTTACATCTTCATCTGGGTGGATTAGTATCTATGCGATATTACTGCTTCCCCTCGGTTGCACGCTTTGAGTGGCTTTGCTTTCCTTCCAACTAGTCTTCCCGCAACTCCTCGATGAAGGATGGAATCCTCAAGTAAATTTGAAGCTTTACAAGCTTTGGTGAAGGTGCTCATTGTCCTTACCTCTAATCTGCGATGCACCTTGTATAGTTGGTTATTATCAACAGCCTAGAATTCTTACTTCTCTTTGTGGCGCCAGACTACATGTAACAAGTTGAATTTTGATGGCTGCTATGCAATAATGCCGTTTGGTATAGCTATCCTTTTTTGTTATTGTTTCTGGGATTGAGGGGACCAGTCAATTATATGTATCACCTTTTGCTTGGCATACATTTTAAGACTGGAAAATTGCCAGTCTTATGAGGTAGGATGGTCAAACATTTGCCCTTGAAAAATGCTGTTGTTTTTGCTATTTGATCATTTTTCAAATTGACTCGGATATGCTGCCTTTTTTGGAGCTTGGGGGACAGTTTGAAGATCTGGATTTTGCAATATTTCTCAGTGAATTGAATGTATTTTTTTCTTGTACACTTCATTTTTCGATGCTAGATTATACTGTATCTATTGCAAGTGTTTTTTTTCCTTTCAATTGTTTATCAGCGTGAATGTGGTCTTGGTACTTCTGGTATGCCAGAAAACGGAGGGGTTGCAATAGCATCTGGGCTTTGGGCTTATATAGAAAACTATTCAGATTCAAATTGATGCCATTTGATCATTTTCCTCTTCTCCTCCTGGGTTCAATCCTTATTCTTGATCACCTTTTTCACCTTGCCTTATTGACCATTTGTCAAGGAGGTCATTGTTGGTGAAATCTCGTTCATTAAATTGAAATAATGTACATATTCTTGTATTCCTAGAGAATGAGATTCGGATCTATTATTGACTTTTAATCTACGGGTCTTAACATTGCTCTCCACTTGCTTCTCTGTTCACTGTTACATTCCCTCACTATNGGACTTTCTCTAATCATCTAAGATGGCATTGCTTTACAAGGTGGTAACCACTTAATGCTTGATTTGCAAATGTGAGATGATGTATTTCTGTGCTGGGGCTATTCAGATGGTCTAAAAAGGACGGACACGGACACATAAACATGACATTTTTCAAAAAAATAGAATACAGACACGTTAGGAATACACTATAGCTAATTGTGTTTTATATATACACTTATATAATATATTGCAACTATAGTAATAATGAAATAGTATTCATAAAAAATTTATTACTTTATGATAAGCAAATTTTATGTTTAGTCATCTAGTGTAAAATTTTTAAACTAACATAATAATAGTGAATAAACGTAAATTTTTCCGTAGACGTGTACTAAACATATATAATTTAAATAATTACNTGTTTAGTCATCTAGTGTAAAATTTTTAAACTAACATAATAATAGTGAATAAACGTAAATTTTTCCTTAGACGTGTACTAAACATATATATTTTAAATAATTGCTCTCATTTTTGCATTGCTCTTTTCTAAATCTTTTATGTATCTTTTGGTTTTATTATTATATTTTGAGTATAACTTTAACATGTCTAGTCTTGGTAATTATATGTTCTCCCACAAAGTTTGGAAAATTTTGATCAAGTGTCTTCCATATGCTTAAAGATTTTGGAAAATCATCGAGTTTACTTGATTATTCTTTTGCTGTGGCCTGAATTGGTTTCTTCTAATTGAAACATGTTCCATTTTTTCAGTGTATGTGCAGTGATTGTGCAAAAGCATTGAGGCTTCAATCAAATAAGTGTCCTATATGCCGTCAACCTATTGAGGAGCTCATAGAGATTAAGGTTAATGTTGATCAGTGAGAGATTTTTCTCTTCATCCTAAATACAATGGTAGAACACAGTTTTTTCATTCTTTTCTTTTGCTTGTGTCTAATGCTGTTATATATATATGTACTTTTAGTAGTGTTAAAAGGATTAACAGTTTCTTTTTNCTATTGAGGAGCTCATAGAGATTAAGGTTAATGTTGATCAGTGAGAGATTTTTCTCTTCATCCTAAATACAATGGTAGAACACAGTTTTTCATTCTTTTCTTTTGCTTGTGTCTAATGCTGTTATATATATATGTACTTTTAGTTGTGTTAAAAGGATTAACAGTTTCTTTGTTCCTTTGTTCATAATTTATTATGTATTACATTCCATTCTACGTTCAAGGTTTTTGACTGCTCTGTTCTGCATTGAAAGGAGTGGAATTCTAATTTTCTATTTGAATAAATCTTGTTTTCAGTTCTAAAAACCGTCTTTTTGTTTGATCATACATTTTGCTGATCTGGAAATGTAGCCTTTTCCTTTCCCTCCTTTCATTGACTATCTATCATATTTGATGTCTGAATAAAGTGTTAATACTCTGCTTTTCTCTTTATTCTNGGAAATGTAGCCTTTTCCTTTCCCTCCTTTCATTGACTATCTATCATATTTGATGTTCTCTGGAAATATTTGATGTCTGAATAAAGTGTTAATACTCTGCTTTTCTCTTTATTTTACTTCTGAGTTTTGCCCACTCTTGCTTGCAGTTTCAGTTTGTGTACTCTTTTAAAGTTGGGTAAGATGATAGAGTATCCAAAAGAAAGAAAGAGAGAAGATTTAGGGCTACATAAATCCCTGGATGAACATTTTGGGTGGGGTGTAGATGATATCATATTGTATAAACTAACAGCCAAAAAGGGAGGCTAGTGGGAGAATATTTGCCATAGAAGTTAGCAATAAGAGAGACAAACTGAGCATCTGCAAAGTTTTTGTGGGCCTTGAAAGGAGGTTCCCTAGCTCTGAGAAGTAGATGCAAAGTTCTGCAGTAATATTAATAAGTATTTGTATCTTTCTGAACTTGTGTCTGTGTATGGGCTTCTCTGGGGGGCCATGGCTTTACTTAATTATGTTTGTCCAACTATGTCAATATCTCTCTATACCCCCCCCCCTCCTCACCACCACCCCACACATACATGCAGAGAGAGAGAGAAAGAGAGATGGTTCGAGCTTTGCTTGTGTCAGATAGTGAACATATTCAGTGAGGAGCTCCTCATGTTTCAACCTGTAAAAACAAAGAGATTTGGGTTTGGGTTCGACCTTCAGTCCCCTCCCTCCTTATGTCGAGGTTCTTAATAACAGTCAAAGAAAAAAACTGTGTTTTTCACAGCCCATCAGGATAGTTTGGATGATAGGGTTTCAGTGGTTAATACTTCACAGTTTTTACATTTGAATCTTGCAAAAGATGTCCTTGTTGAGTTGATGCGTGTGGGGCTTATGCATGTGGTTCTCATATTCGAATCTTGCAAAAACATGTCGTAGTTGAGTTGATGTGTGTGGCTTATGTACGTGGTTTTTGAATAATTTTGGGTTATCCTAAGTTCAAGTAATAATTGCGAGTCAAAAAAACATGTGATTAAAATGGGTTTAGCTACTCAAAAACAGGAAAAAAAACAGCATCCTTCATTCATAGTACATTATGAGTTGTGAAGTTGCATCTAAAAGTACTTGTGCCAACTTGCCAATTGAAAATTTGACAGATAAGAGAGGATGGGTGATGAAGGGATGTCACTCTCACTTGGACCAGCCTCTTCTGTTGCAATTGGCAATAATATTGTTCCTTACAGATTCCTTTGTATGCATTCTCTGTGCATAGGTACATTTACAATGACAAAACTTTGATGGAGTGGTTGAGAAATTACATCAACAAATTTAGAGCATTCACTTGCAGAAAAAAGTTACCCAAGGTGGTGGTTGGTTTCTTCTAAAAATGCATGGTGCACTGAGGACATCTTAAGTTCATAATAAATTTTGGGCAGCCCTTCTGCCCATACATGCAATCACCCGCTAAATTACATCCATCAGGTAACAACGGGTGGGACTCGAACTTGGGAGCTAAAGATAAAACCACTAAGATCTTCTCATTCGGGCTATGTCGATAGTTATGTGAGTGTTAGGGCAAAGACAGAATAAAGAGGAAAAGAGACGAAAATCTTAAGTTCCATTGGATTCCCTCTGNGCTAAAGATAAAACCACTAAGATCTTCTCATTCGGGCTATGTCGATAGTTATGTGAGTGTTGGGGCAAAGACAGAATAAAGAGGAAAAGAGACGAAAATCTTAAGTTTCATTGGATTCCCTCTGCTGCCATAGGTCATAGTTTTTTCTATTTCTCAATTTGTTCATGTCATCTATGTGTCGGTTGATATTAATCTTCTCTGTTTCTTTCCAATTTTTTTGGATGACCCGATTGGACAGTCATAACTCCTACTAATCCTTTTTCCTTTATNTCATGTCATCTATGTGTCGGTTGATATTAATCTTCTCTGTTTCTTTCCAATTTTTTCGGATGACCCGATTGGACAGTCATAACTCCTACTAATCCTTTTTCCTTTGTGATAAGAATTCCTGTAAACAGTAAGTTTTCTAGAGTTAGAAATAAGGACTGCAAGGGCCATGTGAGTATTAGGTGCAGAGCATATAATGCATGCAATATGGGTTTGGATCATTAGAAATGACCTTTATAATCTATCTACTTTCCATTATCAATTACTATCTTAAGGCCATGTAGTGCACATGTAAGTATCAATGGCAATGGCACTGCTTGGTTACTTTTAAGAGTCATAGAGACAAAAAGTATGTAAAACCACTCCTAAGGCCCTCCTAATGCATCTCAGCCCGACTCCTCCTCTGATGGATGTGGACTCTACCCGTGGCCCGTTTAGATAGCCCGACCTCCGTAGAAAGTCGGGTTGCCAAGCTTGGTGTCGACCTGAGCCATTAACCAATGAGCAATGTTACTAGAACCTAATTTGTTAATTTAATTCATTATAATCTTTGAATTGACGGTATGTCCCATAAAACATTGGAATTAGGTGTTGTTAATAGTTCCAATGAAATCACATTATTAAGTTAATAAATTATGTCAAATTTTTAGGTGTGAATAGTATTACTCTTCACCAATTAACAGCTCAGCAGCAGTGACGGGTGGGTTGATGGGCCAAAGCCCAACCCGTTTGATAATTGTAATCAAAACCACATATATTCATGTTCTAATTTCAAAGGAAAGAACTAGGCAGGCAGCTAGAGCCCTTGTCTTAATTATTTGAGAACCTCAATGGGTAGTTTAAGTAGTAACATGAACGAGCTGTAAATGCAGACGTCCTGAGTTTGAATCTTGACAATTCTTTGGAGCAACATGAATATCCTAGTCCCAGCGTAGATAATCTACCTTTGACTGGACCAGAGAGATAATTAGTCAATGTGCGTGTAAACTGCCCTAAACACTCCGAACCGTTCCACCAAAAAAAAAAATTATTTGAAAATTTTTCACATGAACAGTTCCGAAAAGTTAAACTCTTAGGATGATATTTCTAACCAATTCCAACACTTACCTCTCTAATTTTTTAATACAAGTAAATCAAGCATAGATTTCATTCTTGTTCCTTTCCTACCCACAGAATTAAGTTGATTTGTCATTTTCATCTTGGGAGAGGTAATTGAGTGGTTGGAGTGGTTTTAGCATTGTAAAGTTGAAAAATAGAGTAGATAGGCATGGGGTAGCAAAGGGTGTATAGCTCATGAGTTAGCTAAGCACGCGAAGGTAAACTCCAATGTCATTGTTGATGGAAGAGGCTCATGATTTTTCATCTGCCCTTTTTTTTTTTTTTTTTTTCCATTTTGAAGTTTTTGATATTCATCTTTAGAAGAATTTTTTTTCCCTCTATTTCGAGGAAAAAAATGTTGATATCATCTACAGTACATCACTCAACATGAATTCAAGTAGAAACCTTTAACATAAGTAGCACTCATTAATGGTAAGTAAATCTGAATCCGGTAGTTTGATCACATCTGATAGATTAGAAGTAGGAAAAATGCCAAAATGGCACTAGCCAAGAAGGGAAAATGCCATTAGAAGCGAATTTTAGGATTTAATTTATTGTAATTATTGGATTGAACGCCAAATAATACAATGAGTTTGATTCTTAAATTAAATACAACTAGCATGGCTCATCAAATCGGAGATTCTGAAGAATCTATGGTTGACTTTTTAAAACCCTTCCATTACTTTTTCACCCACTCGAAAGAGACCAGTATAAAGGAGAAAACATACTAAACAACAAATGTCAAACAAATTATTAATTTGCATGCAAGATTCAATTATCATATTTCATTGTCATACTAATTTAAGTATCAGAGGGTCTCTTCAACATTTCATCAGTGACGACCTCTGACCTATTTTCTATCCTGTAAGTCATTGACGATTTTTACATGGGTAATGCTATTGGGATTTAAAAATCTAACTTAATTTGCTGAACTAATGATGTAGTTTCATTGTAACTATTGAATTCAAGTTTCAATGTCTAATGGGGTCTACAATCAATCCAATAGTTATAATGAATTATGTTAGTAAATTAGATCAATAAATTAAGTTTCAACAACATTGCTTTTTTTATGTCAACAAGGGCAAAAATGTATGAGTTTTGAAATGATGTATTCGTTTTTGTTTTTTTAAGACAAAGCTAACCTAACCAATTGATATTTTCCCTTTTTTGTCTCTCTTGAGTGAACATAGAACCCAAAATTAAGCAAAAACTCCAATTAAAAACTCACTCAATTCAATGATCACCCATTGAAATACCTCATGCAGTATTTATTAGGGCCATTTCCTTGATCTCCTAGACTTCTTTCTCACCTGGACATTCCCTTTAACAGGTAAAGTGACCCCTTCTCAAAGTGTTTTCAAAAACTAAAATTCAAAGGGAAAAAGGACAAAGCCACAAGGGTTTCATCATGAGTTAGACTTTTAAGAAAGACAACACTTAGTTGCTTACAAAAGAAGGGTACAAACTACAAACTTATAGAAGAAAATGTAAAACTCTTACAATTTTGAAATCATCAGCATCTTTTGTGTGCTGGTTTGCTGGTTTAAGGGTCACTTTCTCTCACCCAATTGCTGCTAAAGAAGCACATGATCAAACACAAAAAAAAAAAAAAAAAGATTTTTTAGGTGGTCCAATGGTCAAGTATACTCTTTTTTTGTAAGTAAGATGTCACGGACTCAATACTTTTTATTCCTCCTAACAGATTCAAGTTATAGTGGTCAGTTCAGAACTTGAGAGAATAGTCAATATAAATCTGAACATCCTGTAAAAAAAAAAAAAATTAACACAAAACAGGACAGAAATAGTTGCATAATATGACTTATGGCTACTTGCTTTGCTTTTCGAATGCCCATGCTGGTCTAAAACTCCCCCTGGAAAAGGGAAAAGAAACAACGTTTGCTCGGATCGAGATCCCCTCTAATATTAGGTTTCTTTGGTTACATAAGTCTTAGATCACTTATCATGAATTAAACGCAAAGAGACAAGCAATAGTTTCATAATGTGACTTATGACTACTTACTTTCCGCAAGCCTATACCAGTCTATACCCATTTTGGAGAAGGACAAAAAATTAAATTTGCTCGGAGTGTGATACATCCCGTACTATTTTTTTCTTAGTTCTTTCGATAATTATTTGTCATGAATTTAATTTCGATCAATTATGTTAGCTGCAAAATCAAGTAATTACATGGCTTACCTCTATTTGCACATGAAATCAATCGAATAAACTTGCTTTACGAGTCTTGTAAATTCAACCAAACTAATAGCCAAAAGTTGACAATCCTATTTACCATTCTTTGCTTTGTCCTAAAGTAAAGATTGATAGGGTTATAGGCACATTTATTGCTTAAAACTACCTTATAATTCAGTGCCTTGTGTAAGTAAACCAGTAAGAATCAGCACATGTTGGCCAGCTAGTAGAATAAGAGCAAAGATGTAACACATTAGGGTTTCATCTAGATCGCGATAATTTTATTTGGAAATGGTAATCTCATAATTATTATGTTTGGATAGTTAATTAATCGGTAATTATATCGGAAATAAGATTACTGTTAGAATCAAATTCTCACTAATATTGAGAATCTTAAACCCATTATCAATGATTGAAATCTCATTCTCTACTTATTTTTCTAAAAAAAAATTTCAAATTCAAAGTCCTTCTCAATCTTTAATTTGTTGCTAAAACAAAGAAATCTTGCTAAAATCACGATCTTTCCTAAAATGAAGTTCATTACTTAAAATATTAATGAAATAGATATCCATTTTTATACTAGATTATTGATGATACCAAATACTAAATAAAATATTACCACAATATTTGAAACTCGTGTATCATTTTACTAGAAATGAGATACACATTCTTGATTAGGATTATTGTCATTGAAAAGGGGCCTAGATGTTTTAAGGTTAGTCACGTAATTCGTATAAACAATCGAGGCCAACCCTTCGAGCATAAATTTATGCTTTGGGAGTGAATTTTCTGTAAATTCGCGCTCTTATTTTATAATCAATTTTTTAGTTCGAGAATTTGACTAATTTGCATTCTTATTTGTTAATATACTTACTCATTATTACTCAAAATTTTATTTATAAGTACCAACTAATGTCGAAAGATACATAGAAAACTAGAATGATATTTACAAAATATAATTATCAATTTAGAACCTTTATAATTAACATGTATTGAAATAATAATAGTTTGTCACATAGTTGTGCATTAAATTTAATTTTTTTTATTAACTTTTATAAGTGAATGTGTGTCTTTACATATGTAATACAATGTTCTCAAGGTGTTCCCGCCCTTAAGTTTTTTTGAATCATGCCATTTTTGTGCTCTTGTTCTCGCTCTATGTAATCTAAGTTTTAAGTTCTAGTCCTGTTGAACAGTAAAATCTTGGTTAAGTGAAATACATGATTTGTGAATAGTGGCATACATTCGAGTTTCACGTTACAACCATAAGTCTAAAATACATTTGACCCATTTTTAGTTTTGGAAAAAAAAAAACTAGCTAGGGAGGCATAAGGAAGAAGGAATCAATGAGCTTACCCATGAACAAGGACTGAGTCCACTATTATGTCAACAACATATTCCTAACTTCCAAGAGGTAGCAAGCCATGGAGCAACTTTAAAAGGTTAATTAAAACCCTCTTTTTAGCTATTCTAGATAGTTTCTTCTTAAAATGTGGTTCCAGCAGATTAGCTATTTTTCTATCTATTTTTCATAATCCTATTTTCACTAACTACATCTACCTAGCCATTTCTCCCTAGTTACTTCAGAAATTGTTGGTCTAGTGTTTGGATGAGGCGATCGTTGGAGAGACGATGACATGTAGTTTGATCAAACGCGAAGCCTTCAGAAGTTTTCGATCAAACTCGAAAGTTTTGAGATGATTTTGTTTTGAATTTTGTGATTTAATTTGAGAGAATTTGATTTGGGAGTAGTAATTTTTGGGAGGTGAGTTCTCTCTTGTAGCCTATAATTGATTAAATTTGTATAATGTATAGTTAAATTACTATTTTTTGAATTTTATTATTGAAATTTAGATAAAGTTAGTTGAAGTGGTTAACTAAAATAAATAGCATTGTTGGAGTGAATTTGAAAAAATGATTAGCTAAAATAGATAATACAATATTTAAATATATTTTAAGTAACTATTTTAGATAACATTGTTGGAGATGCTCTAAGGTGTACATTTAGTTAAGGACATGCAATACAATTTTTTTTCCTTTATTTTGTTTGAGAACTAATTTAGTAAACCAATTCACTAGATATGATTAGATAGAAAAGCTAAGTATTAGATATTTTTATTGAATGGTTTATATGATTTTTACGTAAAAAAATCAGAGTTAGACGATATTTTAGAAGGATAAAACTTTACTGTCTACATTTGTTTACGAAATCTTGTATTTTAAGTGATGTGTTAAAATCTCATGTATTGAATATTTGGTGGAGTTAGTGGACCCCACTAATCCTACCACCTATATTGGTTTGGGATATACAATTTAATAAATAATTTGGTCAGCAAAATATTGCTCATCTTAGAAATTGATTCTCATACAACAAACGTCTTAGGTTATTCAGGTTAAAATGTTACCCTTTATTTCGTTCGTTCGATAGAGAGTCAAATAATGACAAGCTTTGATCGATACAAATTGACTTAGTTTTTGTATGTTCGAACATGCTCAATCTAAACTTGACTTCTTGTTATTTAAAAATTTCGCGCGAGAAGGTCCAAATGTCGTATTTGTCCAATTGACACATTTGTCAATCGAATAATAATTCAATCTTCAATTTTATTGTCCTCATTTTTAGAATATTGAGAAAAGTTATGTTTGAACAAGGAAATCAATTTATCATCAACTAAAAAATAAAGTGCAAGGTTACAAAGGTGGAATGTGAACATCACTAACCTTTGAAAACTTGTATTATTGTTAAGTTTTTTTGGAAGGTGATAAATTCAAAAGGATTATTTTCGAACATATTAAATAGTGTCAAAAAAATTCCATTTTTGCCCAATAACAAATTAAGGCTTTTTTTTTTTTGGTTTAACAGTCATGAGTGTCTGGACTTACTAATGCACACTTCAATTAATTTTCTCTCAGATATGGTCAAAGACACCAAAATTAAAATATTCATGACAATAAACCTCTCGTAGCCTAACCTAATAATGAGTTATACACATTCATTTATGGAGTCTCCAAATACAATAGAAGTTTCCTGTCAGAGCCATATGCTAATCTATGTAATCCCAGGTAAGGCTCATGGATAAGGATAGGAGTATGAGTTAGGCAATTCAATCTAAACTTCATCCAAAATGTTTGGAGATTTTTGTTATTCAAGTTAGGGCATAGCAAAAAAAAAATTAAATAAATAAAAATTCAATATAAACTTGAATATTTACTTATAGATTAGAGTCTTTGGAACCTAACCAGAATTAGAAAACTTTAATTCAAGCTTAACCCTAGTGCATGTTGCGTTACCCAAGAATTTGTTTTAGATTCAACTTGAATTGGTTTCAAAGTTTTAAAGAATTGTATAATTCGAATCCAAAAACTAAGGTATAGACTGTATTCGGGTTTAAGGGTTTATTGGAATACAAATTGAACTTGAGTTAAGTGTTTTATAAGTTCGATTAAATTCGGGTTGATCACTTAACCCCCGGAGTTGAATTTTTTTGCCGAGGTTTTGGGAATGAGGGTATTTTGGTAATATTGAAAAAAACCAATTACAGTAATCTGTCCAAGACAGTGTACAATTTAATAATTTACATGCCACCCATGGATATACAATAAATGAGTGAATTTATTGTACCAACCAATTTTGGAGAGAAAAATCTGACAAGAGTTCGTTCACATCTGCTGGTAATAAATATTCACATATTCAAACACTGGGTATGTGATTTTTATTCTGATGGCCATTCACATGGAGCAGTTGAGAGAGAAAGTCATTACAAACCTTACAGTTAAAGCCAAGCCAAACAACCCTTTAAGCCAAGCCAAAGATTCAAGTGGGTTATATATTTAAGAGCAATGTTATTGAGACATAATTTATAAATATAATTTAAAGATATAATAAATTATCATTAATGATATGATTAAATTTATTTAATATTATAATAAAACTCATCATTAAATATACTTTAATATCCCTTCATTGATCATAACTCATTATGTCCTCAAATTATATCATTACTATTAGTCATACAGTAATTTATGAGACAAACCCTTTAATGACGGTGAGAAAAAAATCAATAAATAAAGGCCAAAACAAAGAGAAGTGAGGACTTAGAAACCCCCCCTTCCTCTCTCTTTGTGCCAGTCTGCACTTTTGTTTACTCTCTCTCTCTCTTTAACTCTGAAATAGATGGAAGCAGAGACACCAGAGGAGTTTTAATGTCCAACCACGGCTCTGGACTTCTCTATTTTTCCCCATCTCACTCTTTCTTTTGCTTTTGCTTTTACTTCTGAGAGACTAAACATTGTTGTGTCTTAAGTTTTCTTTTGCTCGGAGTGTGTGACTCCAGAAACATCTGTTTTTTCTCTCATTTTACTGTCTGGTGTTTGTTTGAAAAAGGTCCCAAAATGAAAGAACAGAGAAGAAACATCTTCATCTTCTCAGTGTAATGCTTTTTTAACTGCTGCTGTTTCTCTCATATCTATCAGCCATCCAACTCATTCTCTCTCACTCCTTTATTGTAGTCTTCTGGGTTGTTCTGTTTGAGTGTTAAAAAAATGAGTAAAGAAGAGTTTTTGAAGATCAAGGTACTCATTCTCTTGCTCATACATGCTATATGTGTTAAAATCTTGTTATTGTCTTGGTTATTTAGCTTTACTGGTTTTTGCATGTGTTGAACTCAAGATCTTTTGAGTTCCATTCTTGTTTCTCCTTCATTTTTTTCTTTTATTTATTTCCTATAAACTTACAATTATAGGTTCTTGATGGATTTTTCTTATGGCAAACTTGGTTCTCTTTTTTCACTGTTTCTTATTTTTTGTTTGTTAATGAATCTCTTAAATGGTGAATAATGTGCTTTTCTCTTTCTCTGGTTGTGTTCTCTGTCTTTACTTGTGCATGCAGACTTGTGTTCTGAAAGTGAACATACATTGTGATGGGTGTAAGCACAAAGTGAAGAAAATCCTGCAGAAAATCGAAGGTATAGTTCCATTTCAAGATTCAATCTTTATTTTCCTCAGATTTATTCTGTGTAGTTAGACATACCCAAAATAGTTTTTGTATGTGGGCCTATTCATTCTTTTTTTATATATATTTTTGGGTCAAATTTGCATTGTTTCTGAACTGTTTGGTTGATTTTCTATGTAATTTTTTTTGGGTTTTTCTAGGTGTCTATACCACCAAAATAGATTCAGAACAGGGCAAGGTCACAGTTTCAGGAATTGTAGAACCAGCCACACTGATCAAGAAGCTGGCTAAGAATGGGAAACATGCAGAACTCTGGGGTGCACCCAAGGCAGCCAACAATCCCAACAACCAAAACCAGCTCAATAACCAGTTGAAGAACATGCAAATTGACCATGGCAAAGGTGGGAACAAGGGTCAAGGCCAAAAGGGTGTAAATAATCAGCCCAAAGGAGGGCAACAAGGTCAAAACAACCAGCAACAGCAACAGCAACAGCAACAGCTCCAAAAATCGAAGGGATTTGCAGATCTGAAACTTCCCCAATTTAAAGACCTGAAAATGCCCTTCAACAACAACAACAAAGCTCAGAACCAGAAGGCTGTGAAGTTCAACTTGCCTGATGATGACGATGACGAGTTTTATGTCGATGACGACGAGTTTGATGATGACGACGAGTTTGATTATGATGAGTTTGATGATGAAATAGATGACACACCTCTGAACAAGATGAAACCCGTCATGAATAATGGTCATGGGGGTGCTCAGATGCCTAATATGATGTTGAATGGTATGATGATGAATGGACAGCATCCTCAGCTTATGCAGGGTGGAAATGGTAAAAAGGGTGGGGGAGGAGGAAATATACCTGTTCAAGTGAACATGGGTGATGGTGGTGGCAATAATGCAAAGAAAGGTGGTGGGAATGGAAATAACAATGGGGGTAATCAAAATCAAGGTGGTGGTGCTGCCAAAAGTGGTGGCAAGAATGGTGGTGGGCAACCATCAGATGGTAAAAATGGTGGGGGTGGAGGTGGTCAGAACAAGAATGGTAACAATGGCGGTGGTGCTGGTGCTGGTGCTGGTAATGGAGGCAAGGGGGGTGGGATGAATGATGGTTTTCATGGCATGATGCCTAACATGATGGCTGTGAATGGTGGTGCTAAGGTGGGTCAGATGGGAAACATGCCCATGGGCCAAATGGGTCAGATGGGTAATGTACCTATGGGCCAGATGGGTAACATTCCAGCCGTCCAGGGCCTTCCCGCGGCGGCAATGAATGGTGGTGCTGGTGGTTATTACCAAGGGGCTGGGCCAGAGATGATGCCTGGTAACCCCTACTACCAGCAACAATTGGCGGCGATGATGATGAACCAGCAACGAGCAAATGGGAACGAAAGGTTTCAACCAATGATGTACGCTCGGCCACCACCGGCCGTCAATTACATGCCCCCCCCAAACCCCTATCCATACCCTCCACCACAAGACCATTACAGCTCCATCTTCAGTGATGAAAACACCTCAAGCTGTAGTGTAATGTGAAAATGTGCCACCAGTGTTCCACCCATTATAGCTAAAATGTACTGAATTTCTGATGATGGTGGTGGTGATGGTAGTGGCAGCGGGGTGGTCATAGCAGTGGCGATGCTGCTTGGTGTTTCGGTTATAGCTCAATGACTCACTAGTCTCTTGGTGCTTTGTCATACATGGAAATGTGTTTTTCACTTTAGTCTTTAGTTTTCTCCTCTCCTTTTTTCCTTAAATTTTCTTTTTTCTGAACCTAAGTTGAAGTTTAAACGAAGTTCTTTAATCTTCATAGGTAGTAATTATAGATAATATATTAAGGATGTAGGGGAAGGATGAGATGTAAGTGGGGAATGATGGTGATCTTTTTAATGAGATGTTCATATGTGTTTATATGTTTTTTACAACAATAATATGTATCAAGGAGGAGAAGAAGGGGCTTAGCACCAAGGCTCATCTCTCTCTCTCTCTCTCTCTCTCTCTCTCTCTCTCTCTCATTTTAGTCCTTCACATTTCTCCGCACACATTTGATATAAAGCTGTGTTTAGCTTTTACCTGATGGAGAAAGATAATACTTGTTAACTCCGATAATAATATACAATGTAAATTTAGATGTTTTGAATTTAAGGGTTAGTAATTACTTGGGGTTAGATTACAAAAGATTTTATATCATTCTAGTTTAGGCGTGGATTGTTTGTTTTTGATTGAATTGGGTTAATTAAGGTGTGTGAAATTGATTTGAATATTTTTGACTATTGAACCAAAAAAAAAAAAAAAAAGATGATAGCTGCGGATGTTAGGGCTCATAATCAAGTTGAGTTTGATTTGAGTTCGATTAGGGTTTGGTTCGTTTTTTAAACGGGTTCGAATTTGAACAATTTTTTAGGTTTGTTTAAAAAACAAATCTTATAAGTTTGACAGACTTATGTATATGTAAATATTCAGGTCCGGTGTGGGTTCGACTTATTTTTGACTCGTTCAGGTTTTGGCTAGTTTAAGAAACAAGATAAACTAGAATAATTTTTTAGATTCGATTAAAAAACAAAGTTTTCAAGCTTGAACTCGTTTAACTAACAATCCTAGCTAAAATGCGAGGGTTTGGAGTAACTTTTTCGAGTAAATTTTAAATGCTTGTAATTATGTATAAATTTGTAAGGGCTTGTTAATTTGAGGGCTGAGTTACTGGGGATATACTTATACTACCGACAAATTATAAGGAGTTGTTAAATCAGGGAGCTACTAGCTTCCAATTTTCGACCATTCCCCTTATGTATTGTTTTTGCATTATTATTATGTACCTTATCCCGCCAAAAACAAAAAAACTATACCTTATCCAACTAACATGTGATTGAAATCATGGAGCCTAATGCAGTGAGGTTCAAACACCATTCATTGAATGGGAAAGTTGGACCCACCACTGTTGACATATGACCCACCATTTTTGTGTAGTATGCATAGATAAGGGAGGGAAAATAATTGGTTTTGGTGCTATGCTAAATTGAACTTAAATCTCCCCTATTAATTTTTTTTTTTTAA
The DNA here is from genome assembly GCA_963454935.2 of Ilex paraguariensis. Lineage (NCBI taxonomy): Eukaryota > Viridiplantae > Streptophyta > Magnoliopsida > Aquifoliales > Aquifoliaceae > Ilex > Ilex paraguariensis. The sequence continues at coordinate 341,816 of CAUOFW020003758.1, forward strand.
AATAATAAATCGTTAAATGGTGTATAGATGATGGGTTATTATTTAATTGATTACAAGAAAATGTTTTAAAGTGGAATCAAATTTTTTGGTGAATACTCTACTCTTTTTTTTTTTTTTAATAGTCAAGGGTATTCGAATTAACTTACATACATTTAGTTTTCTTTTCAATCCGATCAGGTCATCCATGGTATGACTCTAAAAAATTATTAAAATTTAAATTTAAAATATCTAAATTTACGATTGATTCTTTTCACCTTGAAGTACACTTGAAATTAATCCCATACTATCCTCCACTCCGGTGAGGCAGAGTTTTGACAAGGGAGAAGAGTATTGTATTGCCCATTTATGGTACCCAAATTAATTCAAGGACGTTGATTTTAATTTACATAATTAATATTTTTAATTAAAAAATAAAAAATTTATAGGTATCACATTTTTATTAAATAATTTAAAATTATTTTTGCTATTGTAAAATTTAAATTTACGGTTTTAAAGGTTTAATTATAGTAACAGTGTCGTTAGTGTGTGTTTCAGAAGGAGAGAAATGTGTGTCGGGGAGGGTATGAATGACAGAGACACGCTAACCACTTTAAATTTGGAAAAAATCTAATGGCGTTGACACTTTGACACGAATTCAAGTGATGGTCTAGTCTCATCAACTAAAAAACTATCAACAGGAGAGAAAGACAGAGAGACCCACCATTGAATTGGATTTATCACATGATTATCATTATTTTTTTTTCGTTGCGAAAGAAAAAGGTGGGAAGAAAGATAGCATTTAGATATCACTTTGATAGATTTTTATTAATAGAATAATGAGGTATTTAATCGCGCATTTTATTTCTCTTAAAAATGATCGATCATTGAATCTTAATATGAACTCTATAACTCCAACTTTCAATTATTCAATTTTAGGGGAATGGCAATGGTACCGTGTCATTATACTGAAAATTATAACTTTTTTATAATGTAACTTATAATTTGTGAATGATATAATTGATTATGAAAGGTTACGATTAATACTGAATGTTATTAAAATTATAATTTTAAAAAATCAAGTTATAATTTATTAGAGAAATTATAATTGGTCAAGAGAAATTCATAATCGATTATACTATCTATAATCAATTATAATCTTCTATTGAACAATTGTAATTTATTACTTTAAATATATAAGTTTTTATAAAAAATTATAATTTTTGATAAAGGGTGTCAAAGGTGATGAATTATGTCATTTCATTTCAGGTTGATTTTTTAGTTTGTGTCAAAAATCTCAAAACTCGAAACTTATCTATTTAATAATCGTGTGTAAATATTAACCTGACCTGACCATTAAACGGATAATTCGAACTCAACCAATTTGACACATTCAATAAACAAGTCGTTTTTAAGTTCACACATATAACATGGCCTATTAAATACATAACACAGACATATTTAACATATATAATCTGTTTTCACACTTGTTCATTATCATTAAATACAAAATTCAATCATTCATTCATAATTTCAAAAAAAAAAATTACAAATAACACGTCACATGTCATTAATGAAATTAACTAAAATGTATTCAAGTTTCAATCCAAAAATTAAAAGAATAATTATACTAAAATATTGTCATAATAATATTAAAAATTATACTGTCAATTATCATAAAAAAATTAAAATCACATCAGTCATATATATATAGACAAATTATATTGTCATAAAAAGGTCAAACAGGTCTACAATAAGTTATATCGGATTCGTATTCGAATTTTATCAACAAGCTTAAAGTATACTGATTAATCAAGTCAAAATCAAATTAACCTAATTTTGATATGAATTTGACATAATTTTTTTCGTGTTTAAATAAGTTGACTCATTTTAACTTATTTGACTCCTTTAATTTCATGTGTGATTCATTAATTTTATGTGTAATCCATATCGTATTAATGTACCATATTGAAAATTGACGTTCCTAATTTTTCATAAGGTACTGAAACATTCCTGTAAACTTTTTCTTCAATTCGATGCCCATCTCTATGTGCATAATGTGGGGCCATAAAGTCTTCCATCCGTCTAATCAGAGTGTGATTGATGTGGGTCCTTTGTACTCCTGCAAAAGTACTACTCTGTTTCTTCAGACTACGACTTTTATTGTAGTCGTACGTAGGTAGATCTATTACGTAGGGGGTGAAGCACTGAATAACTGTTTTTTCTTCTTCTTTGAGAAAAGGGAAAATGACACTTTGTTCCCTCAGATATTTGAAAATTATTATTTTACCCTTTTAAACATCAAAAAATTATATTTTTATCCAGGCATTCTAATTGAAAATCCCAAATTTTATACTTGGTTTGCCAGGAAAAATATAATATATTATTTTTGGATAATGTTAATTTTACTGAAAAAAATAAATAGACTCATATACTTTGTAGTTAAAATTGGATCATATACTTTTATTTCTTGATAAGTTGAAATAAATACTTTTGGATATTTTGAGGGGGAAAAAATGCCATTTGTTCTTGTTGAGTGGCAGGAAAAAAGGTTTTGAGAGGTTTTTATGGGTTGTTTTGTGATGTGTTGTTTCAGGTTTACGGACGCATGGCGCTTTGGTGGACCTGATAGATCATTTAATGTGCTGGCTCGAGATCCAATATTTGGTGGGGGTGTTTGGTTATGAAGCTACCTTTGATCCGGATTAGTATTTCCTGCTCTGGTTGAGAATAACACCATTTCTGATTTGGGATCAATTCATGAGGGAGGAATTATAAGCGCAGATATCTTGAGTTCGAATTTTAACAATTTTTTAGGAGCTAAGTCATGAGAGATTTTTCTCTTCTGAACATTCTAGATCTGGCATGGATGACCTGTCTTTGACGGAATCAAATAAGATATTAGTCGAAATATGCGTAAATAAGCCCAAATATACTTGCCCGTTGTAAAAAAAAAAAGACAAAGTGCACATGAAAATAAACTGCCCCTCGATAAAGAGTATTATGTGCAATTTGTAATTTGTGAAAAAAAGAAAAAACAAGCCAAGTTTTTTTCTTTTAAATATGATCTCACACTATTACATGAAGAGAGACAATAAGATTTGAATCAACAACTTTAAGATCTAATAATGGAAACGATAATTATTAGGGCAACTATTAACCTCTACATAGAATGCTAAGGTATAATGTTTCACTGTATATTGTAAAACACTCCACACAACAAAACAAGTAAACATTGGATACTTTCTAAATTTAAAAAAACAAAAAAGGATCAAGAGTGAACCTAATGGGTCAGAGATGTTTTTTATACAAATCCAAACAGGGTCTAACCTTATGAGCAAATGAATTTTTTTTATTTTTTTTTTGGGGTAAGCCCAATAATCAAACTTCATCAAACACAAAGTGTGTGTATATGATCAAAAGAAAAAAAATTATTCCTTCTTCTTTTTTCTTTGGAATCCTTGTCCTTATATTTAAAAATAAATTGAACATACCAATTTAATGCAAAAATTATTAGAACACTCCTGTGTGCACCAAATTTGATGCAAGTTGTTAGATCAATTTGGTTCACACCATCATCCAACGGCTCATATCAATTTGGCCCTCACTTTTGATGCACATTTTCGGTGCATTGAATATTTCAGAAATTATTAATAACATGGGAGTTTTTTCTGTATTCTTTTTTTACATATTGAGCTACTATTGAACTTTATACAAAATTGTCTCTCTATACAGCGAGATAAATCTATGGACAACAATCCAAAAAAATTATGGGCATGTTTGGTTTGCATTTAAAAAATTAGTATCTGAAAATAGTTTTTGAAAAGAGTTTTAAGAAAATGGTTTTAATATTTTTTGAGATAAAAAACTTGTTTGGTTAGATGATTTCAAAAACAATTTTACAATACAGAAAATAGTAAAATCTGTTTGGACAGCTTAAATATATATTTGAACAGTAATTCAAACATTAATAAAAAAATATATTTTTATATTGACAATTTCATAATATATATATATACATATATATTATTATATATTATATATTTATATTATATTATGTATATCTATACATATTATATTATAATATCTATACATATTATATTATAATATCTATTACATAATATTTATATATTATGAGAGAGAGGAAGAAGTAAAAAAAATAAAAAAATTTGTTGCTAAGGAGACTCGAATGGTAGACCTCCTTAAAATTCAAAATTATTCTCCTTATTTTTAAAATTTTTAAAAAATATTCTGAAAATAAGATAGACTTGTTTTCTGTTTCTTTGACTTAAATCTCATTTTTTTTTCTCAAAATTTTGAGAACAAAATTGCTAAACAAATAAATTTTATATGTTTTTAAAATTTTGACAACAAAAAATAATTTTTGAAAAGTTAACCAAACATGACCTATGTTTTGTGAAATATTCGAACTATTAACGTACCCATACGAGAAGTTTGTTAGATGGGCCAGGCTCTATACTCTTTGATTATCATTTTGTACACTTCAAAGTGATTTTTGGGAGGAAAATCAGGGGATCAATGGGAAAGTAAAAAATTAGTAAGAGAGAGAAAGTGTGACGGAGAGAATGTGACTCCAATCATGACGAAAATGACAGTAGATGGTCCTTTTTTCACTTTTTCTTTTTTTTTTTGGCCCCCTCAAATTTTGACTCAGATTGAAATACTGAATTTTCAAGTGGGCCCTTCTGCTACAATTTCTCATAATTGTATTGGATTAGGCATTCTCTAAAATGTTTGAAGTACCACTTATGTCTTATTATTTACTCGGTAGCTTCATTGTATTTTACTCAACTAACTTTTGTGTGGGACTTGTAGTATCAATATGACTGATAATGGTATGCCATCAAGTGTCTTCTATTAGTATCAAACCAATCATTATTCACACTATCTCTTTTTATACTTTTTTTTTTTTTTTTCATTTTCTTTGTCTACCTCACCTCTATATATATATATATATATATATAGAGAGAGAGAGAGAGAGAGAGAGAGAGAGAGAGAGAGAGGGGTAGCCAAATCCCTCTACTTAGGAAACATTTGAAGCATTTTTTTTTCAAATTTGTCCAAAATTATAATTAATTATAATTTTTTTAATGAAATTATTCGTATAAGAGATGATATATATTTGTGTTACAATTTTTAAATTTTATTTAAATTATGTAATTTTTTTTTAATAAAATTGAGGAAAAAAAGGTGTATTTTTGAGGGAATTCCCAATTATTAATGAATACAAAGTAAAGTACAATGGCCAAGTTGGGGGGAAGGCCCCGCAGTCTTCTTTTGCTTATCATACTCAGAATCCAGGGGCCCGCAAAATGTTGCAAAAAAAGACAAACTCATCATATTAATTTATTACAGGACCCAAAGTAAAATAAAATTAATTTACGAAAACACCACTAACGGGAGCAACAAACGGCGTTAATTGCAATAATTGCAAATTAAAAGGCCTGGAGCCTAATAATTACAAAGTAAAAGGCCAAAAACAGACAAAAGAGAGTCAGTGTGTGTATGTATTTCGTACCATCGAACGACTAAAAACAGATCATGAGATCAACCATCGAACGGCGGAAAAAGTGCCTATTTTCTCTTCCGTTCACACGCTCTCACGTTGTTAGATTGTACGTATCTTCGGGTCTCGCAACTGCCAAATTACCAAATTGGCCTTCCTCATTCTTATTTTCTAAACCAATTTTACAAGATTTTGGATGGTAGTACTGGGGACCGAGATCATATCCATTATACTTATCACTTAATGGTACATTATTTATTATTAATGCATATGAGACCCATTATTTATTAGTGGTTCTCGTTCATATACAATAATTGATCTATTATTAATACTTTATTTGGTAAGAATGATGAAAAATAGAAAGGATATATTTTCTATCATTCAAGAATAAAAAGTAAGAATGATATATTTTTTTATTTTTTTTTATTTTTGGTTGGATGGATGGAAAATAATTTTTTTTTTTACTTTTTTTTTTGTGTTGATTAAGATTAGGGGTGACAATCGAGTTGTGTCGTGTCAGATTCGTGTTGAGTCATAATATTATGAATTTTTTATATTTTTTGTTCGCGTGTCAAGTCATTTTCAAGTTCGTGCGAGTTGTAATCAAGTTCGTGTCATAAAACTCGTGTTGAGTTCGAGTCATATTAATCATGTTGAGTCGAATTTTTTCACCCCTAGTTAAGATGAAAAAATATTTTTTTAATTTAAAATTTTAATTTTTTTAATATATATATATATATATATATATATTATCATTTTATTTTTATATGAAATTAATGTATACATAATATATAGACAAATAAGATATATTTTACCACAAATAATTAATTTTTTATCAATTTTTCTTATGATTTTGGAGGGATTGATTTTGGTGAGTTGGAATAAAAATTAATCTATCTATTTTTTCATCCTTCTTATTTTTCATCTTTCTATTTTTTCATTATATCAAATGGAGCATAAGTAAAATTCAGAAAAAGTGTAATAAAGAATATTTCACTCTCAATATTACGGATATTAGTGGCATATATTTTTATATGTTGTAACTGGACCCATCTAATAATGGGCTAACCAAATCACGAAGAATAATATCATTAGAATCAAAAGTTTTTTGGGAAATTTTGGAATTATGGTCAAAAATATTTAGGTCAGTTTATATATGCATTTCAATTAATTTTTTCTTCAATATGATTAAGGACGGGTTATCCACGATGAACTCAAGAATTTATAGAAGATGACGGGTTAAGCCCAAATAGTCCAATTTATGTGTTAAAATCCAACCTCAGTTGAGGAGACCAACCTAATTTTGATTCCACAAAGTCCAAGACAGTCCAAGACCGGTTAGACTTTTTGCTTAGCACGTCTCCAAGAGGAAAGCATGGGAAGCTTATCTGCACCACCAAAGGAAACGGTCCAAATCCNAAAGATCTTTTCTTAAACACGGCAAATGCATTTTTAAAGGAAGTATTAATATCTCGAAATTGTTAGAATAACTGGTGATATAAGAAATCAAAATTGAAGACATAATAAAGAAAAGAAAGATATGAAAAGTCGTTAGGTAAGACATGACACTCATTATCTTCGAGATAGTAATTTTTTCACTATGATGCAGATGGAGTCATGAAAATTTTATCTCCAAGATACAATATCTAACATTTAAGACTGTCAAAGACCATACTATTTAGTAGTCCTNCAAGATACAATATCTAACATTTAAGACTGTCAAAGACCATACTATTTAGTAGTCCTGGAACTAGAACTCAACATAAATGAAACTTATACGATCAATCACAAGAAAATATTATAAAAGAATTAAAAATTAATAACTAACTTCGTCACGACTTCTTCTAGTGGCCAATGAATAGGAATCATATATTTATAGTGTTTTATACACCTTTTTATTAGAGTTGTAATTATTCATTTAATTGCCAGTAGATACCTTTATTTGAGAGGTTATAACTTTCGGTTTCAAGAGTAACTTTAACCACAGTAATGCTACCACAGTACATAATTAGGTATATAATATATCATTATTAGTAAATATTAGTATATATCTATATATATACAGCAATTATCACTATCAATTATTATCATTGTCGTTGACCATCACGCATACCCATGACTACTATTATTGTCACTTATGATTGTCACTACTGTTATCATACCCATCATCAAAGTCGTCGTCACTAATTATAATTATCATTATTGATGGGTTAAGCCCAAATAGTCCAATTTATGTGTTAAAATCCAACCCCAGTTGAGGAGTCCAACCTAATTTTGATTCCACCAAGTCCAAGACCGGTTAGACTTTTTGCTTAGCACGTCACCAAGAGGAAAGCATGGGAAGCTTATCTGCACCACCAAAGGAAACGGTCCAAATCCGTCCAAGACCGGTTAGACTTTTTGCTTAGCACGTCACCAAGAGAAAAGCATGAGAAGCTTATCTGCACCACCAAAGGAAACGGTCCAAATCCACCAAGTCCAAGACAGTCCAAGACCGGTTAGACTTTTTGCTTAGCACGTCACCAAGAGGAAAGCATGGGAAGCTTATCTGCACCACCAAAGGAAACGGTCCAAATCCGTCCAAGACCGGTTAGACTTTTTGCTTAGCACGTCACCAAGAGAAAAGCATGAGAAGCTTATCTGCACCACCAAAGGAAACGGTCCAAATCCACCAAGTCCAAGACAGTCCAAGACCGATTAGACTTTTTGCTTAGCACGTCACCAAGAGAAAAGCATGAGAAGCTTATCTGCACCACCAAAGGAAACGGTCCAAATCCACCAAGTCCAAGACAGTCCAAGACCGGTTAGACTTTTTGCTTAGCACGTCACCAAGAGGAGAGCATGAGAAGCTTATCTGCACCACCGAATGAAACGGTCCAATCTTTGACCACGTTTCATGAAGAGCTCCCCAACCTCCTCCTTCCGTTGAGGATAAGTCGTGATCTCCACCAAGAATAATCTTTTAGCTGCGATAAAGAAGCCTTGAGGATATGTCATGATCTCCACGAGGATGATCTCTTAGCTGCTATAAAATAGCTCCAATCTGGTAGAAGAGAGATGAAGGTCACGCCCCACCAAGACTTACAGAGAACGAATCGACTACCGGAGATTACTATTTCTTTGATTCTCCATTCTCTCTCTCAAAGCTTGTATCTCTATTCTCCATACCTTTGAATCAATAAAATACCCGGCAACTGAAGCCATTGAAGAGTGGACGTAGGTCAAATTGACCAAACCACTATAAATTGTCTTCTTTAATTTTCTCATTGATTTCATTGTATTTATTACATACATTTGACAGGTGGTATGCAAAATCATTTTTGTGCATCATCAGTTTGGTGCCGTCTGTGGAAAATCGACAAAATTCTCACTCCTGAACATTACATCCATTAACTAATGGCGATCATTACTCGATCCATGAACCAACACGAAGACAATCCTCCACGAGAGGAGGAGGTTGCTCCCCCGCCTATCAACCCTGTTCCGGATACTCTAGCCCCGAATCCCCAACAAATATTGGAGACCATGCAGCAACTGGTTGCTCAAAACCAACAGTTACTGCAACTCATACTTGCTGGACAAGGAGGAGCACCACACGGAGGTGCACAGCATGGAGGACACCAAGGTGGAGCACCACACGGAGGTGCACAACGTGGAGCACCACATGGAGGAGCACAACATGGAGGGCCCCACGGAGGTGCACAACATAGAGCACCCCAAGGAGCTCCACATCCTGGACATCAAGGAGCACCACGCCCTGTTGCTCCACGCCCGGGTGCCCCATTGGGCACCCCACTTCGGGAAGCCCAACATGAGGGAGCTGCACCTCCCCCTCCCCTTGCTTTCCAGGGAGAGGACCCTTATCTCCAGGAGGATGAGGGTGAAAACCAAAGCATGGGGCATGGAAGCCACTTCCATGATCATTCCAGAGGAGCCCCCAATCATTGGGACGAGAAGATAAAGGAGGTACAGAATCAACTCGGTGATGTCTTCAACGCCATGAAGGCACAAGGACCCGAGACTGTTGACCACCTGGTAAGGCGTACTGATACCCCTTTCAAACCTGATGTAGCGAACTACCCCCTCCCTCAGAAGTTCAAAATGCCATCTGTGGAGACCTTTGATGGAACAAAGGATCCACTGGACCACCTCGACACTTACAAGACCTTGATGCAATTGCACAACGTACCAGACGAAATCATGTGCAGGGCATTCCCAACCACATTAAAGGGGTCTGCTCGACAGTGGTTTTCTAAGCTTTCCCCCGCCTCTATTACCTCTTTTGCCGAACTTAGTAGATCATTCGTCTCACACTTCATAGGAGGGCGTAGCCACCAGAAGCCAGTTACGCACCTGCTTAGTATAAAGCAGGACCGCGAGGAGAGCNCTGCCCGACAGTGGTTTGCTAAGCTCTCCCCCGCCTCTATTGTCTCTTTCGCCGAACTTAGCAGATCATTCGTCTCACACTTCATTGGAAGGCGTCGCCACCAGAAGCCAGTTACGCACCTGCTTTGTATAAAGCAGGATCGCGAGGAGAGCCTGAGGAGTTACCTCACTCGTTTTAACGAGGAGGTACTCCAAGTTGATGAACCCGACGACAAGGTGACAATTACCGCCTTCTTGGGTGGCCTCCGTTCATCAAGTTTCCTTTTCTCAATTCTGAAGCGTCCACCGAAGAGCATGCCAGAGCTGCTAGCAAAGGCCCAAAAGTACATAAACGCAGAAGACATCACAAGGGCCAGGCGGGGTGAGTCTTCCAAAGCAGGGGATAAAAGGAAGGAAAGGGAGAGGGAAGATAAGAAGGGGACCAGCAACAAACATGGCAGGACAGAGAAAGTCCCTGTCAAGGACCGGCTAGGTCCTGCTCCTCAGAGGAACCGTTAACCCTTCACTCCCCTCAATGCTTCCGTGGAACACATCCTATTCTAGATCCAGGATGACCCCGCGATAAAGTGACCTGGAAAAATGAAGTCTCCTTCAAATCGCAGAAATCCTAACAAGTATTGCCGCTTCCATCGTGACCACGGGCACGACACCGAGGATTACTACGACCTCAAGAGGCAAATTGAGGGGCTCATCCAGCGTGGTCACTTACGCCAGTACGTTGCTGGAAGGGAACGAGCACCACAACCTCACAACCAGGAAGATCAGCAGCCAGTGGGGGAAATCCACACCATCTCAGGGGGACTAGCAGGTGGGGGAGAATCACTTTCCGCGATGAAGGCCCATGCCAGGAAGGCAAGACATGTCTACGAGATGCGCCCATCTAAGGTGCCGAAGCAGGAAGGCGACGAGGTCATATCTTTTTCAAACAAGGACCTGGAGGAAATCCAACACCCCCATGATGACCCCTTGGTGCTCACCATGACGGTGGCCAACTTTCATGTGCACAGGATCCTGGTAGATAGTGGCAGCTCTGCAGATATCCTATTTGCAGAGGCCTATGACAAGCTCAACCTGGGCAGGGAGAGGCTATAGCCAATCAGGTCACCCCTCATTGGATTCTCAGGGGAAAAAGTGTATCCCCTTGGATCCATCACACTTCCCGTCACCGCCGGAGTAACACCCCGAAGCTCCACAGTCATGGTCAATTTCCTGGTAATAGAATGCCCGTCAGCCTACAACATCATATTAGGGCGGCCAGCTCTTAACACATTAAGAGCTGTGCCCTCTACCTACCATCTCGTTCTCCGCTTTCCAACCTCAAATGGAGTCGGAGAGGTCAAAGGGGACCAAATAACAGCCAGAGAGTGCTATGTATCCTCTATGAAGGCTAGGAAGCCCCAAGAAGCATTGCAGGTTGAGGTCCTTGACCCAAGGGATGACTCCGCAACAGAAAGAGGAGAACCAGTCGAGGAACTCATCCCTGTGGTCTTAGAAAAGGAGCACCCAGACAGAAGAATTTACATTGGCTCTTCCCTTTCTGAAGAGCTGGCTCCCCTGTTGATTGAATTTTTGGAGCATAATATGGACATCTTTGCTTGGTCGCATGAGGACCTTGAGGGCATCAACCCGGAAGTAGCTACCCACCACCTCAATGTCGATCCACGGTACAAGCCTGTTCGCCAAAAGTTAAGGGGAGCCTCCACTGAAAGGGCCCAAGCCATGGACAAGGAGATTAGAAAGCTGGTTGATAACGGAGCAGTCAGGGAAGTGGCGTATCCAGAGTGGCTCTCCAACGTAGTAATGGTCACTAAGGCTAATGGGAAGTGGCGTCTCTGTGTCGACTTCACAGAACTGAACAAGGCATGCCCAAAAGATAGTTATCCATTGCCGCGGATTGACCTCCTCATCGACGCCACCGCTGGGCATGAGTTGCTCACTTTCCTGGATGCATACTCGGGGTACAACCAGATTAGCATGCATCCCCCAGACCAAGAGAAGACATCATTCATCACGCCAAAGGGGACATACTGCTACAGGGTCATGCCCTTTGGGCTAAAGAACGCTGGAGCAACCTATCAACGGCTGGTGAACAAGATGTTCCAGTCTCAGATCGGGCAAACAATGGAGGTGTACGTGGATGACATGCTGGTAAAGAGCCTTGCAGCAGTAGACCACATTGATCACCTCCAAAAAACTTTCAACGTCCTGAGGTCCTATCACATGAAGCTCAACCCTGAGAAGTGCGCCTTTGGTGTGGGGTCTGGTAAATTCCTGGGCTTTATGGTCAATCAGAGGGGAATTGAGGCGAACCCTGACAAGATCAAGGCCATTCTTGACATGAAGTCACCCTCTTCAACCAAGGAGCTCCAGCGCCTCAATGGAAGAATCGCAGCATTAAATAGGTTTGTCTCCAAATCTGCAGATAAATGTCTCCCTTTTTTCAAAACTCTCCGAAAAGCCTTTGAGTGGAAACCTGAGGCAGAGGAGGCTTTTCAAAAGCTCAAAGCCTACCTAGCAGCACCTCCCCTCCTGTCACATGCTACCCCTGGAGAAACTCTCCATCTATACCTTTCTGCTTCCCCATCAGCGGTAAGCTCAGTGCTCGTTAGAAACAACAATGGAGTGCAGAAACCAGTTTATTACGTGAGCAGGGCATACCGGGGGGCAGAGGTCAGATATTCAGCACTAGAAAAACTGGCACTCGCTCTGGTCACGACAGCGAGAAGGCTACGACACTACTTCCAGGGCCATCGTATGGTGGTCATCACCGACCAACCACTTAAAAGAATCTTGGGAAAGCCGGACGTATCTGGAAGACTTCTTAAATGGGCAGTAGAACTCGGGGAATTCGACATTCAGTACCAACCTAGGACGGCCATCAAAGCACAAGCCCTAGCAGATTTCGTAGCTGAACTCACACCAACAGAAGATGGGAACGATGAGGATCCCCAAATGCCCAACGGAGACATCAAGAAGCCTAACAAAGACCCTCAAGCAGGCACCCAAGTCTCCTCCCCAGGAGCCCAAACAACTTTTTCTGATGACCAGGCATCCCGGGCTGCACCTCTGGATGCCCAGGCACCACAGGCTGCACATCCGGATGCCCACGCACCACAGGCTGCACCTCCGGATGCCCACGCACCACAGGCTGCTGCACCTCTAGCTCCTGCACCACAGGCTGCATCTCTGGATGCCCAGGCACCACANACATCCTGGACATCAAGGAGCACCACGCCCTGTTGCTCCACGCCCGGGTGCCCCACTGGGCACCCCACTTCGGGAAGCCCAACATGAGGGAGCTGCACCTCCCCCTCCTCTTGCTTTCCAGGGAGAGGACCCTTATCTCTAGGAGGATGAGGGTGAAAACCAAAGTATGGGGCATGAAAGCCACTTCCATGATCATTCCATAGGAGCCCCCAATCATTGGGACGAGAAGATAAAGGAGGTACAGAATCAACTCGGTGATGTCTTCAACGCCATGAAGGCACAGGGACCCGAGACTGTTGACCACCTGGTAAGGCGTACTGATACCCCTTTCAAACCTGATGTAGCAAACTACCCCCTCCCTCAGAAGTTCAAAATGCCATCTGTGGAGACCTTTGATGGAACAAAGGATCCACTGGACCACCTCGACACTTACAAGACCTTGATGCAATTGCACAACGTACCAGACGAAATCATGTGCAGGGCATTCCCAACCACATTAAAGGGGTCTGCCCGACAGTGGTTTGCTAAGCTCTCCCCCACCTCTATTACCTCTTTTGCCGAACTTAGCAGATCATTCGTCTCACACTTCATAGGAGGGCGTCGCCACCAGAAGCCAGTTACGCACCTGCTTAGTATAAAGCAGGACCGCGAGGAGAGCCTGAGGAGTTACCTCACTCGTTTTAACGAGGAGGTACTCCAAGTTGATGAACCTGACGACAAGGTGACAATGACCGCTTTCTTGGGTGGCCTCCGTTCATCAAGTTTCCTTTTCTCAGTTCTGAAGCGCCCACCGAAGAGCATGCCAGAGCTGCTAGCCAAGGCCCAAAAGTACATAAACGCAGAAGACATCACAAGGGCCAGGCGGGGTGAGTCTTCCAGAGCAGGTGAGAAAAGGAAGGAAAGAGAGAAGGACGATAAGAAGGAAACCAGCAACAAATATGGCAGGACAGAGAAAGTCCCTGTCAAGGACCGGCTAGGTCCTGCTCCTCAGAGGAACCGTCAACCTTTCACTCCCCTCAATGCTTCCGTGGAACACATCCTATTCCAGATCCAGGATGACCCCGCGATAAAGTGGCCTGAAAAAATGAAGTCTCCTCCAAATCGCAGAAATCCTAACAAGTATTGCCGCTTCCATCGTGACCACGGGCATGACACCGACGATTGCTACGACCTCAAGAGGCAAATTGAGGAGCTCATCCAGCGTGGTCACTTGCGTCAGTACGTTGCTGGAAGGGAACGTGTACCACAACCTCACAACCAGGAAGATCAGCAGCCTGTGGGGGAAATCCACACTATCTCAGGGGGACTAGCAGGTGGAGGAGAATCACTTTCCGCGATGAAGGCCCATGCCAGGAAGGCAAGACATGTCTACGAGATGCGCCCATCTAAGGTGCCGAAGCAGGAAAGCGACGAGGTCATATCTTTTTCAAACAAGGACCTGGAGGAAATCCAACACCCCCATGATGACCCCTTGGTGCTCACCATGACGGTGGCCAACTTTCATGTGCACAGGATCCTGGTAGATAGTGGCAGCTCTGCAGATATCCTATTTGCAGAGGCCTATGACAAGCTCAACCTGGGCAGGGAGAGGCTACAGCCAATCAGGTCACCCCTCATTGGATTCTCAGGGGAAAAAGTGTATCCCCTTGGATCCATCACACTTCCCGTCACCGCCGGAGTAACACCCCGAAGTTCCACAGTCATGGTCAATTTCCTGGTAATAGAATGCCCGTCGGCCTACAACATCATATTAGGGCGACCAGCTCTTAACACATTAAGAGCTGTGCCCTCTACCTACCATCTCGTTCTCCGCTTTCCAACCTTAAATGGAGTCGGAGAGGTCAAAGGGGACCAAATAACAGCCAGAGAGTGCTATGTATCCTCTATGAAGGCTAGGAAGCCCCAAGAAGCATTGCAAGTTGAGGTCCTTGACCCAAGGGATGACTCCGCCACAGAAAGAGGAGAACCAGTCGAGGAACTCATCCCTGTGGTCTTAAAAAAAGAGCACCCAGACAGAAGAATTTACATTGGCTCTTCCCTTTCTGAAGAGTTGGCTCCCCTGTTGATTCAATTTTTGGAGCATAATATGGACATCTTTGCTTGGTCGCATGAGGACCTTGAGGGCATCAACCCGGAAGTAGCTACCCACCACCTCAATGTCGATCCGCGGTACAAGCCTGTTCGCCAAAAGTTAAGGGGAGCCTCCACTGAAAGGGCCCAAGCCATGGACAAGGAGATTCGAAAGCTGGTTGATAACGGAGCAGTCAGGGAAGTGGCGTATCCAGAGTGGCTCTCCAACGTAGTAATGGTCACTAAGGCTAATGGGAAGTGGCGTCTCTGTGTCGACTTCACAGAACTGAACAAGGCATGCCCAAAAGATAGTTATCCACTGCCGCGGATTGACCTCCTCATCGACGCCACCGCTGGGCATGAGTTGCTCACTTTCCTGGATGCATACTCGGGGTACAACCAGATTAGCATGCATCCCCCAGACCAAGAGAAGACATCATTCATCACGCCAAAGGGGACATACTGCTACAGGGTCATGCCCTTTGGGCTAAAGAACGCTGGAGCAACCTACCAACGGCTGGTGAACAAGATGTTCCAGTCTCAGATCGGGCAAACAATGGAGGTGTACGTGGATGACATGCTGGTAAAGAGCCTTGCAGCAGTAGACCACATTGATCACCTCCAAAAAACTTTCAACGTCCTGAGGTCCTATCACATGAAGCTCAACCCTGAGAAGTGCGCCTTTGGTGTGGGGTCTGGTAAATTCCTGGGCTTTATGGTCAATCAGAGGGGAATTGAGGCAAACCCTGACAAGATCAAGGCCATTCTTGACATGAAGTCACCCTCTTCAACCAAGGAGCTCCAGCGCCTCAATGGAAGAATCGCAACATTAAATAGGTTTGTCTCCAAATCTGCAGATAAATGTCTCCCTTTTTTCAAAACTCTCCGAAAAGCCTTTGAGTGGAAACCTGAGGCAGAGGAGGCTTTTCAAAAGCTCAAAGCCTACCTAGCAGCACCTCCCCTCCTGTCACATGCTGCTCCTGGAGAGACTCTCCATCTATACCTTTCTGCTTCCCCATCAGCGGTAAGCTCAGTGCTCGTTAGAAACAACAATGGAGTGCAGAAACCAGTTTATTACGTGAGCAGGGCATACCGGGGGGCAGAGGTCAGATATTCAGCACTAGAAAAACTGGCACTCGCTCTGGTCACGACAGCGAGACGGCTGCGACACTACTTCCAGGGCCATCGTATGGTGGTCATCACCGACCAACCTCTTAAAAGAATCTTGGGAAAGCCGGACGTATCTGGCAGACTTCTTAAATGGGCAGTAGAACTCGGGGAATTCGACATTCAGTACCAACCTAGGACGGCCATCAAAGCACAAGCCCTAGCAGATTTTGTAGCTAAATTCACACCAACAGAAGATGGGAACAGTGAGGAGCCCCAAATGCCCAACGGAGACATCAAGAAGCCTAACAAAGACCCTCAAGCAGGCGCCCAAGTCTCCTCCCCAGGAGCCCAAACAACTTTTTCTGATGACCAGGCATCCCGGGCTACACCTCTGGATGCCCAGGCACCACAGGCTGCACCTCCGGATGCCCAGGCACCACAGGCTGCACCTCTAGCCCATGCACCACAGGCTGCACCTCTGGATGCCCAGGCACCACAGGCTGCACCTCCAGATGCCCAGGCACCATAGGCTGCACCTCTAGCTCCTGCACCACAGGCTGCACCTCTAGCTCCTGCACCACAGGCTGCACCTCTGGATGCCCAGGCACCACAGGCTTCACCTCCGGATGCCCAGGCATCACAGGCTGCACCTCCCCGGTCTTCCACTTCAAATTCCAAATTCTCCACTCATCTGCTTTGGAAACTCTATGTAGATGGCTCCTCGACTAGTGAAGGAGGAGGAGCGGGCTTAATTTTGATCAGCCCAGATGGCACCACTCTCAGATATGCGATGAAGCTCCACTTTTATGCTTCCAATAATGAGGCGGAATACGAAGCCCTCCTTTCTGGATTAAGGTTAGCGATGGAAATGGAGGTTCAACACCTTGCCACCTACAGTGACTCTCAGCTGATAGTCAATCAAGTGAGGGGCGAGTTCGAAGCCAAAGGAGCCAAAATGCAAGAATATCTCAGCATGGCTAGAAACATGATCACAAAATTCCACTACTTCCAGATAAACCACATCCCCAGAGAGGATAATATGGCTGCCGATGCACTCGCAAAGCTCGCTTCATCCATGGAAGCCTCATCAGGGGAACCAGTACTAATTGGTCACCAGTGCGAGCCCAGCAGGATGGACATGGAGGCCACTAATGTTGACTGTGTATCTACCGAATCAGACTGGATGACCCAAATCAAGGCATACCTCCAAGAGGGTGTGCAGCCAGATGATCCCCTAGAGGCCAGGAAGCTAAGGATAAGGGCCTCCAAGTTTGCCATCTTGCAGGACACTCTATACAAGAGAGGCTATTCCTTGCCATGGTTACGATGTCTTTCACCTGAAGAAGCTCACTATGCCTTGCGAGAAATCCACGAAGGGATCTGCGGAAATCACTCTGGAGGGCGTTCCCTTGCCCACAAGGCGCTCAGACAGGGCTACTTCTGGCCTACCATGATGAGGGACGCTCAGGAGTTCTCCAAAAAGTGCGACAAGTGTCAACGCTTTGCCACTGTGCCAAGGCAACCACCCGAGGAGCTAACAACCATTTCAAGCCCATGGCCTTTCTCTAAGTGGGGCATCGATATCCTAGGCCCCTTGCCTCTCAGTAAAGGGCAGTGCAAGTTCGTGGTGGTGGCAGTCGACTACTTCACCAAGTGGTCAGAAGCAGAACCTTTAGCAAAAATCACAGACGCAAAGGTCAAAGATTTTATCTGGAAAAACTTGGTCTGTCGCTTCGGGATTCCCCATGCCATTGTCAGCGACAACGCCAAGCAGTTTGACAACAAGCTGCTGAACTCTTTCTGTTCTGACCTTCAAATAAAACAACCTCACTCCAGCCCGGCACATCCACAAGCAAATGGACAAGCAGAGGTCATGGTAAGAACGGTGCTACGCAATTTAAAGACAAGGCTTGAAAAAGCAAAGGGCCTTTGGGTAGAGGAGCTGCCAGGCGTACTGTGGGCTTATCGAACCACACCAAGAACCCCTACTGGGGAGACTCCTTTTTCCCTCGCCTTCGGAACCGAGGCGGTCATCCCTGTGGAAATAGGGGTATACTCCCTAAGGGTCCAGCACCACGATCCCATCACCAACGAGGAAGGACTCCGTAGCAACCTCGACTTGGTGGAGGAAGCAAGGGAGATGGCTGTAGTCCGCAACGCGGAATATAAACGGCGCATGACAAGGTACTACAATTCGAGGGTGAAGCCCCGTTCTTTCCAACCTGGGGATTCGGTCTTCAAAAAAGTAATCCTTGCTACAAAAGATGCATGCGAAGGGAAGTTGAGACCAAATTGGGAAGGGCCCTACCGCGTAACAGAAGTAGTGAGACCAGGCACCTACAAAATCCAAGATTCTGAGGGAAAAGTTTTACTCCATCCATGGAATGCAGAGCATTTGAAAAGGTATTACCAATGACACCTTGAGAGCATCAAAGCAGTAGAAATTGGGACTTGATTTGATTTTTAGNCACCTACAAAATCCAAGATTCTGAGGGAAAAGTTTTACTCCATCCATGGAATGCAGAGCACTTGAAAAGGTATTACCAATGACACTTTGAGAGCATCAAAGCAATAGAAGTTGGGACTTGATTTGATTTTTAGGGGTGTTACCCAAGATTTTAATGTATTTTTTTTTGGAAATTATTACCCAATATCGCTTTTTATACGCAATAAATTAATAAAATTTTCTATGTCATTTACTCCAAAAAGATTTTCTGTATTTCATTTCAAAGGAGTATCGGTACAAAAATAAGGCCAAATACCGCCTTTTTAAAAAAAAAAAAAAAATCAAAAGTCCTAAACACTCTAATTGCTCTCATGGTCGTCCCCCACCTCCTCCTCATTGTCATCAACAGTATCAGATCCCCCCTCATCGCTGTCGTCAGTGGGCACGAAAGGTGAGAAGTCAATATTAGGGAAAGCGGTAGAAACTTTCCCTCGGAGATCCTCGAAACCATCAATAAAAGCATCTGCAAGACCGTTCTCCAAGTCTTCCTCAGCACGGGAAGCTCTCTCCTGAGCAGCCGTCAACTTTGCCTCTGCAACAACTGCCTCTCTGAGCATGGCCCTCCCATGGGCCTCTACAAGCTCAGCCTCTCTGAGCGTGCTCCTCTCGCGGACTGCCAAAAGCTCAGCCTCTAGCTTAGTGGCCCTCTCATAGGCTGTAACAAGCTCACCATCCCTGAGCGCGCTCCTCTCGTGGACTGCCAAAAGCTCAGCCTCTAGCTTAGTGGCCCTCTCATGGGCTGCAGCAAGCTCACCATCCCTGAGCGCGTCCCTTTCACGGGCCGCCAGAAGCTCGGACTCAAAATTAGAAAACCTTTCATGTGTTGCCACAAGTTCACCCTCCCGGAGCACGTCCCTCTAACGGGTCACCAAAAGCTCAGAATCAAGCTCGACAATCCTCTCCTGAGCAGTAATAAGCTCCCTCTGCACAAGGCTAAGATCCAGCTTCAGCTTGTCTTGATTATAGGCCCTCGAAAGCAAGCAGATGGAGGAAGTCGAAACCTAAAAAAAAAAAAAAAGAGTCAAAAACACAGGAAACGACTGGAGAAAGGGAAATAGCAGACCCTTACCTGAGCCAGACCTTCCAAATACGTGTTGACGATATTATCAGTGCCCGAAGCGCTAAGCTCAGAAACTTCTGGCCCAAACACAAACCTCCCAAGCCTTGCCCTGATAGCTGCCGGTCTCCCCATCATAGGACCAGCCCAAATCGGCACTCGGGTAAAAGTTCCTGAACAAGGAGGAGACAAAGGAGGGGTAGCACGAGGAGAGGATAAAGGTGGAACATATGTGCCTGACAAGGAAGATTCTGGAGCAGCAGTTGGAGAAGTTGCCAGTTGAGAAGGAGCCACCGTGGAAGCCACATGGGGGGCATCATCCGTTCTTGTCACTTTGGAAGAAGGAAGGCTCCTGCTAGAAAAACGGGACACCACCACCCTCTTACTTGCTGCAAGAGTAGAGAAGGGTTAGTAAAAAAAAAAAAAAAGGAGAGGAAACTAGCTCACCCTTTTTCTTCGAAGAGGAGCTGCCAGATTTCTGAGATGGAGCTACAGCTCTAGTATACTTGGGCAGGAGAACTCCCAAATCTTTACAAGGGCAAGCTTTGACAGCCTCCAATTTCCACTCCTGGTCCCGGGAAAGCACAGGTATATCTGCATGGAAAAAGTGAGCACACACACAAAAAAAAAAAAAGGAAAAAGAAGAAGTGTGACCGGGTTTTTTTAGCAGCACCCCAATATGTTGGCACCGAAACTCTGTCGGTTTCTAAAGCCCATTCTCCACCAATAAAGAAGAAACAAGATTTCCAGCCGCCGCAATTAGAGCGCATTCTTGTAAGCACTGTACCACTCCGCGCAGTAAAATAATACCATCCCCTATTTGGTGTAGGGGTTTCGCTCAAATTATATGCTGTATGAAACTCNCCTGTAAGCACTGTACCACTCTGTGCGGTAAAATAGTACCATCCCCTATTTGGTGCAGGGGTTTCGCTCAAATTATATGCTGCATGAAACTCCATTGGGGAAGCATCCTCATGGTGCACCTTTCTCCATAATGCAAGAAAACCGAGCAGGACTCTCCAACCGTTGGGCGCTAGTTGTCCCGGAGTCAAGGAAAAGTAATGCAAAACACGATAAATGGGGGAGGACATGGGAAATCTTAACCCAGCCTCAAGCATCTCCTCGTAGACAACAATATCCCCGGAAGAGTCATCGCAAGCAAACTCGCCCAACTCAGCCCGACGGCACTGCACGGTCGAAGGGATGCGATAAGTAAAAACAAGCCTTGAAATATCTTCATCTAAGCGGAACAAACAAGAAAATGTGCTCATTTTAGACCCGTCATCATCAAGTCCCACTTTGCTCTTGCGTTTCTTCTTCCGGGGCCTTAAGGAGTAGTCCAAATCACCATTGGTAGAGTCTTGAGGAACTTGAATCGGGGGAGCTACAATAGGGGCTTGATCATCAAGGGCAGCACCCAAAGCTTCCTCACTACTTGCAATATCTAGCCCAACGCCTGAAAGTGTGCCTGACTGCTGTTGCTCGTCAAAACAAAGTTGCCAAGTAGCTTGAAGGGTGCCTGACCCTTCAAAATTGTGCAAAGCAGAATTTTCGGCGCAAAAATCAGCACCTAAGGCGCCCAAATTAGCGCCTCGAGTGGGAACCGGATCAGCCCGTGCTCCCAGGCCACTGCCTAGCTCTCCCTGATGAACCTTGGACTGATTTTTAGCACCCCTTGATGGAAAAATGTTGTTGCCCAGCGTTCCAAAGCTGCCCAGCGCAGCAGATTTGAAGCTGTCTGGGACAGCAGAAGCAGCAGCTAGGTTGCTGCCTAGCGCACCTGGGCTGTCCAGGACAGCAAGGCCAGCGCCCAGGTAGCTGCCCAGCGCGCCTGGGCTGTCCAGGATAAGAGGAGCAGAGCCTAGGCAGCCACCCAGGCCCCCACCGCACGCGCGCGCGCTGCCCAATCGCGTGCCCAGCCATCTCCCTTCGCTGCCCAAGCCACTCCTCGCGCTGCCCATCTCCCCTTCGCTGTCCAGCCCTTCATTTTCAGCCCCAAAGCTGTCCAAGACAGCATTCGAATGCTCAAAACTAGCCTCCAAGTTCTCCAAAATGGTGCCTACTTCCTCCCTTTCTTCAACCTCCACCACTCCCTCTTCAATCGACATTGTTCACTTGAGAAGCTCAACTAGCAAGGAATAAATCACACTCTTGAAAAGATTCAAGGAGAACACACTTTAGTTTCAACAAAATGGGTAGGACTTGAGTTCTCAAGGTTTTCAAGAGGTGGGTGCTCAACCTTAAAAATGAGTGAAATGAGTAACATGAAGAAGAAGACTATATTTATAGTCTAGGGTTTTTCAAAAAGAGAAAAAAAAGCCCAAATAGAAAATTACGAGCCCTCTTCAAAATAAAGTGGCCAAATAAAAAATTATGGGCTCTCTTCAAAATAAAGTGGCCAAATAGAAAGTTATAAGTCCTTTTCAAAACAAAAAGGCCAAACAGAATATTATGGGCCTTCTTTAAAATAAAGTGGGAAAGTCTTGAAGTTTAAAAAAAAAAAAATGTAATCAATGCCTCCTTTTCCAGGTCTCCTTGGACATGGGGCATTGGGGGGGGCAAATGATGGGTTAAGCCCAAATAGTCCAATTTATATGTTAAAATCCAACCCCAGTTGAGGAGCCCAACCTAATTTTGATTCCACCAAGTCCAAGACAGTCCAAGACCGGTTAGACTTTTTGCTTAGCACGTCATCAAGAGGAGAGCACGGGAAGCTTATCTGCACCACCAAAGGAAACGGTCCAATCTTTGACCACGTTTCATGAAGAGCTCCCCAACCTCCTCCTTCCGTTGAGAATAAGTCGTGATCTCCACCAAGAATAATCTCTTAGCTGCGATAAAGAAGCTTTGAGGATAAGTCGTGATCTCCACCAAGAATAATCTTTTAGCTGTAAAGAAGCCTTGAGGATATGTCATGATCTCTACAAGAATGATCTCTTAGCTGCTATAAAATAGCTCCAATCTGGTAGAAAAAGGAGATGAATGTCACGCCCCACCAAGATTTACAGAGGACGAACCGACTACCGGAGATTACTATTTCTTTGATTCTCCATTCTCTCTCTCAAAGCTTGTATCTCTATTCTCCATACCTTTGAATCAATAAAATACCCGGCAACTGAAGTCATTGAAGAGTAGACGTAGGTCGAATTGACCGAACCACTATAAATTGTGTCTTCTTTAATTTTCTCATTGATTCCATTGTATTTATTACATATATTTGACAGGTGGTGTGCAAAACTATTTTTTGTACATCATCAGAAGATAAATTCTTTGTGGTGTTACCCCTAAAAAATAACCAAATTTTAAATTCTATACATCTAAATATACAATTTGTATTTGTCTTTACTGGGCTACCCTCGACGTTTACTCATTTTCTTCTTACCCAAACAAAAACAGATAGTTTTTAAAATTCAAAGGGCCCACCAGCACGAGGATAGATATTGAAATAGGCCATTCCCAAGCAAGTTGATTAAAAACACAGGTGTAGGCACTAAGTGGGGCAGAACATGTTGGGGTATGTGGCACTTGAGTCCTAAGTAGATGATTTTTTTTAACCGATTCGAGTGGTCCACCATATCGTAGTTTGCTTCTTCAGAAAGTGGTTGGAGTTTTATGGGTTACAAACTACTACCTCTAGCTGAAGAGTGATCTTAATTATGCAACTATGGTAATTAAAGAAGTAATACGCGTTTGATTCGTTTTTGGCTCGTTTGTATTGAAAAATAACAAAATAAGATCATAGTTTTAAAGTTGTTTAATATTAAAACTGAGTTTGAGTAATGTGTTGTTCGACTTAGTTGGCTTGATCTTGATTTCTTTACATTGTTGTGAGATATTTTTTTTTATTGACAAGCTACCAACGTGTCACACTTAGCATATTAGAAAAGGTGTCTCACATCTATCAAGAGTTTGTGGAATCGAGTCACTTAATTTGAGTTTCTAATACACAAACGAGCCGAATTGAGTAGAGCCAAAGTATATAACTTAGAAAGTGAGACAAGATTGAATAAGAATTCACGTTCCACTACTGAGCTCGAGCCAAACTTGAGCATCCCAAAGNACTACTGAGCTTGAGCCAAACTTGAGCATCCCAAAACTTAAACCAAGGACCCATCTCTCTATAAGATATAAATATTGAGGTTTTTTTTTGGTTAACGAAGAACCTTTTGACAATATGATCACACTTTAGACCTATTTTTCTACGAAAGTAAATTTCGAATACATTCAATCACCATCAAATTACATGTATTAGTTCAGTTCAAAAGACATAGACAAAAGTCAAACTCGGCACATTTGAACTTATGATTCGTACAAGTCTAACTTTATACTGTTGGGTTACCCATTCGAGCTGGTAGGATATAAGTGGAGTTGGGGAAAAGCATAAAATCACTTTTCTCCTTGTATTTGACATGAAATCTAAATTATTAGATAGATGGATGTTGACCCAAGAAAAAACACTTTTAGAAGACTTTAGACATTTAGTGCAAGTCTTCTTCATTCCTTGTATATATCTAGAGAGTGGGTGTCACTTCATTTTACTATTTGTTTGAAACAGGTAAGAAAGCAACTTCCACAGATTCAACAATGGTTGAACGTTCCCTCCAAAATAAATTGTAATTTTAAATGTCCTATGTTTAATTTTTATCAGTAATTTTTTAAATTTAATTGACAATTATGATTAATAGGTACTTACATATATTCATTTTTATCTTGCATAAATAAATCTTATGTGATTTTATGTTAGAGAGATTTTTAGGGGAAAAAAAAAAGAAGAAATTTGATATTGGAGGCCATTTGGCAAGCACTTTATAAAACTTTGATTAAACTGTACTCTTCTTTTGCGAGTCTGAGACTTTACTTCTGTGATTATTCTACTTTTTTTTTTTTTTTTGCTAGTAGTTGTTTCGACAAAATATCCTTTAAGTGTTCTGTATGTCAGAGTTGATTTTAAAATAGAAATAATTCACCAATAATCTTGTAATTGATTGAGTTATAGTGTTGTGGAATCCACTCTCTAGAAACACAACACTGTGATTATGATATTTGATTTTCGTCTTAACGTGCTTTGGCCTTATGGATAAGTTTTAAAGTATTTTTTTGGTATTGTATCAAAAAATTATTCTAAGTCGTAAATCTTGATTTAATTTTGGTTTTGTCATGTACTATTACAAATGTAAGAGATGATGAAGTTTATATTCGCAACCTTAAGTCGGTGACCATGGTTATTAACCTCATCTCGATTTCATTTACTTCTACTCATTAATTCTAAAAAATAATCACAATAGAGATAGACACGAACTTTAAATTTAGACGTCTTAAGTTTAAAACTTGACAACTCTCTTTGAACCAAGGAATAAGAGATAATTGTCTTTGTTGATTGTATATAAATTGATTCAAACACTTTTAATCGTAGTAATAATAATAATAATAAATACTAAGAAGAAGATAGACGAGACTTGTCTACAGAATGGTTACTTTGAGTTGTCTTAAAGTTAATTAAGCTCAAAGAAAGATGAAGAAAAGCTGTGGTTTATAAGACTTTTATTTTTTTCAGTTAACGTATGTTCATTCACGTGCCTTTGGTCTTTGAAAAAGGCGCCGATAATCATGCCGTGAAACTATGATTACTTTGATAAAGAGAGCTAAGCTTAAAGTGATCAATGAAATTTTCTTGGACAAGAATGGAATCATTACTAGGGCTGTTTATTGGTTCATTGTTACATGGTTTTGTACCATGCTAGATTTTTTTTTATCAACGAATAATCACTTCAAGGGACGATCACTTTAGACACATTTCTGCAATAGTAAATTTCAGATATTTGTAATCATCTACAAATTACATATATCAGTTTAATTTGGGAGATATTAATAAGGGTCAAACCTCTGACGTCCAGATTTACAATTCATCTGCGTCAAAACTCGTATTACTGGACCATTTTTGTGACAATACAAATACTATATATATATCAATTACGTCTAGGAGATAATAACAAGGGTCAAACTTATGATGTTTTAATCTACGATTCATCTATATCAAAACCCATATCGCTGGACCACCCACATCAGTTGTTGAACGTTATTTGTTTATATCTAATATATTTTATAAATTTTAGTCATGTATAGTCGAAATCATATTATATTAGATACTAGTTATTGTTTGTGTCTGAAGCCACAAAATAATAAAAAATGCTAAACAATAAACATATTTGTATTCATATCTAAAATCAAATCACAAATATAGAGAAGAGATAAAAATATTTAAGCATCGATTTGTAGTGGGGGTGCGAAGTGGTGGACGACAATGGTGATAGTAGGAGACGGTGATGGTTGTGGTGGGTAGTAATGATCGTCGTGGTGGTGGTGTTGGTGGCGGCGATGGTGGTGGTGTTGATAGCAATAGCCATGGTGGTGGTAGGAGTGGCGGCGGGGGTGATGCTAACAGCGGTGGCGGTGGAGCGGTTCAAAATAATATTTTTTTTAAAGTACTTATGAGAAATAATTCCTAAAAAATTACTCCAAACACACCTTTAGAGTCATATTTTTTTCTATTAAATTTGGAGTTTTAATATTAGCCGTTGGATTAACTTTAAAATAAAATTTAAAGTAATCTCAACCGCGAATAGCAAAAGTCATTTTATTTATCTTTTGAGATTTGGATTGTAAACTAATTTATTGTATAGATATGTCATATATAAACCATACTTATCTTATTTGTGTTTGTAGGAGGGAAATTTAATTATGCAACATGGAGAGAGAGAGAGAGAGAGAGAGAGAGATTTTGGGGGGGGGGGGGGGGGGGG
>CAUOFW020003758.1:368798-385250 GCA_963454935.2 Ilex paraguariensis
GGGGGGGGGGGGGGGGGGGGGGGGGGGGGGGGGGGGGTTGGATATTGTGGGAGAGTAAGTAATGGCTCAAATTGTGTGGCACTGGTAAGTTCTGATAACATGATGAAAAACAACAAGCGGGTTTGGTCGTGCACCACTTATTATTTGTTGGGTATACCTTAAACTTCAATATTTTTATGTAATATTTAATTACCTCAAACATATCTTCCATTGTTTTTTCTTACATAAAGATAGCCTTTAGAAACATTTGTAAATCCAGAATGATGATCTTCTTTCTGCGCAAAGTGACACTTTAGATGATGTTAATTAGGGTTTTGTTTATTCTATAAGCCCCACCTTAATCAATAGTTGCTTGATTGGTAGAACAAGATTAATACAATCGACCCCAAACAATTAAGTGATAAAATTCTATTGAGTTGAGTTAAATTGATTTAGTCAATTTTATTTAGGGTTATAGGACATCTAAATAACATGGGTTTTGGTTCATTTTTATCTAATTTAAACATCATCAAACTACGCAATAAATCGAATTTGATGAGGTGTATACTTGTTTTCCAGCCAAGACGAATTTAAGTCACTTGGCTCAAGTAGATTTCTATATATTTGATGGCCTCGAAGGGATGTAGATTTCTAGATATAAATAGCTCTAATTTTATAGTTATGCGACTTCAATTCGAAAGATAAACAACTTCAAATGACAGTGGATACTTCTTTGAGTTCTCTCTCACTATTTTCTCTAAAAGAATTTTGAGAAATTCAAACTTTCATTAATTATACTTGTTTTGGGAGATTTATATTGAGAAGTTGATTGTTTTAAGATAGATTATTAAGTTCTAGGTTTGATTTTTTGAACTAAATTGTCGAGAAAGTTTCTACTCAAGTCTAACTCGAAAGCTTGCAAAGTCCTACCAAGTCGAGATTGAACAAAAAATTAAGATTAGTTTTAACTCGAACTCAACCAATCAAAATTAATCCAAATATAANATAACTCGAAAGCTTGCAAAGTCCTACCGAGACGAGATTGAACAAAAATTAAGATTAGTTTTAACTCGAACTCAACCAATCAAAATTAATCCAAATATAAGGATACTCAAACTCGACAAAGTTAACTCGATCATATCCATAAACAATTGTTCATTCAACTTGCATTGTTTAGTCAAATGGTGCAAAATTGAAATAAAAATTAATTAGCTCAAAACATTAAGAGGTAAACACTCTGTCAAGGCTAATCCATATGAATAGCCTTTGCATTTGATCAAGTGAATTAGCAAGGGATAAGGTTAAAGGTGGCATTGCATGGAAGTGTCTATTTCAGCATTAACAAGTTAGTTTTCTAATCACTAAAGCCCTCAATTATTTGGTTAAAAGTGATCAAGTCTGCCCACAAAGTGGTTGATAACTTGGACCTCCAACACCAAATGATTAGTTTATATATGAATCCTCACATTATATGCATATATTATAAATAATGATTCTTGATCTATCCACTTAAAATACTTACTTTATGTTTAGTTGGTACATAGTATTAAATAATGCTCATCCTAACATTTGATTTATAGTAATAAAAACTCGTTTTCATTGTCACAAAACACTTAATCTCACTAGCGTGGAATTAGTCATTCTTTAATAGAAGTGGTATTACCTATTATCAACTACTATCACTCGTTGTCACCATTATTTTCAACAACCACCACCCCCATATCACCCACGTATCGAGTTTGGGATCTGTGAGGTCTGTTTGGCGAGTTCAAACTTCAGTTTCGGGGCTAGCTCTAGTGTCTAGGTTTGGAAAAGAGTTTGAGTTCATTGTCCACATTCAGGGCTAAGGTTTCTAGTTTGGGTTAGGATTTAGGGGCCAATGTTCGTGTTCGTGTTTGTGTTTAGGTCTAGATCTGTGGTTAGTGCATCAAAATTGATTATATGAAATGTCATTAGGAGTATTTTGATC
This sequence comes from Ilex paraguariensis, assembly GCA_963454935.2. Lineage (NCBI taxonomy): Eukaryota > Viridiplantae > Streptophyta > Magnoliopsida > Aquifoliales > Aquifoliaceae > Ilex > Ilex paraguariensis. The sequence goes on from CAUOFW020003758.1 coordinate 370,747, forward strand.
AAATTTAAGTTAATTTAGCAAGAAAATTGATTTATCCTAATGTTGGATTGGATTTTTTGATTATATTTCAACACCTAATCCTATTTATTGTCAAACATTGTAAAATCAATATACATATCATTCTCACATTAATTACAATCACACATAAAAACATTATCGCGTGCAAAACAAAAACACATTTAAAAATAACTATAACATTGGTTAGATTTAATTTACTGATTTAACTACTATTTACGTAGAATTGAAAGTGAGCAAAAAACTAAATATTGGGCAATTACTAAGCTAAATATAAAAATAAATTAAGTCAACAAAATCGAATTAAGAAATAAGATTTGAGTAGCATTATAATAACAATAAGCAAATGAATCGATTTCCACGATAAACTGTGCTCTTTTCCAAGAAATACTCTATTAGTCTCAATTATTCCTTTGCTTTGACATATAAAACCTCCTCAATTCAGACCCTGAAAAAATGGTTACAGTTCTCATTGGTCCTTACAAAGAAATAATTACTAAAATCAGACATAATAAAAAAAAGTTGTTAAGTAATGCCTCCTACTACAAAGTAGCATCAGGAAGAAGATACCCATGTGCAATTTAGTAGTCATCTCTATCTTATCTCTTTCATGTAGCTTCAATCATATCAAACTAGATTTTTTTATTTTTTGTTAACTTGGAACCTATACGAGGCAAGACCACTTTGAACTTATTTATGTGAGAATAAATTTTATATACTTACAATTATCTACAAAGTACAAGTGTCAGTTGAACTCAAAAAATATTATTAATGTTCCGTTTGGTATGATAGAAAAATGAAAGAATAAAAAATTGAAGGGATAAATAAAATATTATGTTTGGTAAGGAAGGAAAATAAGAAAAATGTAAAAGTTGATGGATTAACTTTCTTCCGACTCATCAAAATCAATCCTTCTAAAATTGAAAGAAAAATAGATGAAAAATTAATTATTAATGTTGAAATATATTTTATTTGTCTATATATTGTGGATATATTAATTTCATAGAAATAATACAATGATNAAAAAATTGAAGGGATAAATAAAATATTATGTTTGGTAAGGAAGGAAAATAAGAAAGATGTAAAAGTTGATGGATTAACTTTTTTTCCGACTCATCAAAATCAATCCTTCTAAAATCGGAAGAAAAATGGATGAAAAATTAATTATTAATGTTGAAATGTATTTTATTTGTCTATATATTGTGGATATATTAATTTCATAGAAATAATACAATGATAAAATATGTATTTATATTTAAAATAAATTTAAAAATAAAAAATAAAATAAAGATTCTATCATTCTATTTTTGCAATTATACCAAACAGAATATGAGTCGGCCATCCTTGTTGTTCAAAGACATGTTTTAACTCAGCCCAAGTCGATGTGGCAGTCACCGAGTTCAAAAGAGTAATGGATCAAACTTAAATAAATTGTAACCAGAAAAAATAAATCACTTAGGTGTACAGATGAAGTCACTACTTGTATATAATATGTTCCACTTATAAATATAATATATGATTTTTTTAAAAAATATAGAATTGAGTGAAAATATTATAAACATAAATAGTAGTCTTAAGACTCTAAATTTTTCGGTACCGTATCGTCATTATAAGTTTTGTGATTTAATTTTACAAATTTTAAGANTTTGTTGCTCAAAGACATGTTTTAACTTGGCCCAAGTCGACGTGGCAGTCACCGAGTTCAAAAGAGTAATGGATCAAACTTAAATAAATTGTAACCAGAAAAAATAAATCACGTAGGTGTACAGATGAAGTCATTACTTGTATATAATATGTTCCACTTATAAATATAATATATGATTTTTTTTTAAAATATAGAATTGAGTGAAAATATTATAAACATAAATAGTAGTCTAAAGACTCTAAACTTTTCGGTACCGTATCGTCATTATAAGTTTTGTGATTTAATTTTACAAATTTTAAGAGTTATTTATAACTTTTAAGATCATTTACAACATTTACGGATCATTTAAAATTTTTATAAGTCATTATAATTTTGGAAGTTATTTGTGATCGATCCTAAAAATTTTTAAAATCGGTTTCAAATGGCTCACAAAAATTATAACTTTAAACTATAAAAATTATAATAGAACCTNTTTTTACAAGTCATTATAATTTTGGAAGTTATTTGTGATTGATCCTAAAATTTTTAAAATCGGTTTCAAATGGCTCACAAAAATTATAACTTTAAACTATAAAAATTATAATAGAACCTCAAAACAGTATAATTTTTTTTTAATAAAAAAAATCTAAAAATTTATATATCTTATAATTGAACTTGTAAAATTTGATGATATAATATTAAAATTTTTTGTTTGGTACCCTAGTCGAGTACTAAAGAAGTAAAGAGAATATTAATATGGGAAAAAGCTTTATTTATAGACAAGTTTTCCTGCAGCCACCACCATTACTGCTAAATGCAGCTTAGATTAGACTCTATGTACTACACCCTACCAGACACCCAGATAACATGTTGCAGATTTCTTGAAGTGCTTGCCCTCTTCTGATCTCTCTCTCTCTCTCTCTCTCTGATAGAAAAATATTTTTCTTCAGAGCAGAATCAGAGAATCAATTCATCAATAACAGCATTAAAAAAATCATGGTGTAAGACTGAGAGTATAAAAAGTCAAAAAAGTGGAGTTTTGGGGGTTAATTCCGAGAGAAATTCTACATTGAAAGCTCAATGTCCGAGGAGTTAGCAGACTATCACATGGTGGGGTTTGGCCATGTTCTCCCACTGGCTGCACCGCCGTGGCCCACCTCCACATCTCCTCGGTGCTGCCGGTCTTCAGTCACCGGCCGGCAATGTATATTATTCTCTCCTCCAAGTTCTTTACTACTGTAATTAATTTCTTGAAGAAACCCTGCATCATCATCATGCAATGTGACCTTTTTCATGTGTTTTTTTTCTTTTCCTTTTTTTTATTTATTTTTTTTTGGGAGGGGTAAGAGTAAGAGAAGAGGGAGGGGGAACCTAAACCCTTGATCTCAATAAAATGAAATTTTTATAAGACAAAAAATATCATTAAACCAAAATCTCATTGGTATAACCTCTTTCATGTGGTAGAGATAATATTAGGGTTTTCTTTAGATGTTTGAACGATTGGGGTTGAGGGGTGGTTCAATAAGTTACTGGTTAAACTTCTCACANGATAATATTAGGGTTTTCTTTAGATGTTTGAACGATTGGGGTTGAGGGGTGGTTCAATAAGTTACTGGTTAAACTTCTCACATTGATGTTAAAAGTTCAAGTTTTAGAATTTATATTGAGATTCGGTGGTTAACTACTATGTTAGCATAATTAGATTTACTCCTGAGATGAGTGGCAAGCGTGGTCAGAAGTCTCCTAATCTCACCAGTGAAAATATATCGAGATAGTCTCTGGGTACTCTGCTTTATAACCACCCTTTTTATTTTCTAGTAGAAAAAAAGAGAAAAGAAGAACTAGGGTTGAGGTAAGATTGTAATACTTGAGAAAGTTTTCGGTCGAAGTTATAACTAAAAAGGGTCTAATTATAATAATATTGTTTTAAAACTTATAAAAATACCTTTGGTGTGATTTTTTTCACTTATCGATAGAAAAATTCAAGTTGCTACTCATTTTTTAAAGACTTTCTTATCTGACGTATAAGTTTCTTTACCAAACAGAGAATGAAAATGGCTTATATTTGGTCCCTGTGGCTCCTGGGTGGCACCATGATTGTCATAATCCTTAATAACGAGGAGACTTATGTATCGACAAGTTCTCAATATGTGTTTTTTTCATCTACAACACCTTTGTTATGCGATAAAACAATAATTATTCAACAAAAATAGAAAGAGTAGATCAATTGACGTACCTAATAAAACAATACAACTTGTTTGATAATTATTTTTAAATTTAACTAATTGCCAACTAGACACTATCATGCATATGATTAATTTGGAGGAACATAAAGAAAATTAATGTAAAAAAAACATAAAAGTAGCAGTAGAAAATGTGGACAAAAGAGTACCTAATTATATGATGTAACGTTCCCCGCAAAATATTCGATCTACTGTGTCCCCCATAAAAGGTAGTCCAATTTAAACAATATAAATATTATTATATAATAATTCCATCGAAACCTGCATCTGATATGATAATAATAAACACATGGCAGTAGAAGTGGAACTACATCAATCACGACAATTACATACAGCTACATACATTGACTTGTCATCCGTGTTAAATATCTTTCTATAGATTTTTCTACCCAAAAAAATAAAAAAAAAATCTCAAGTACATTCCCAAAAGTTTTCATCACCCCTACTCACTCACCAGACACCAACCTCTACATAATTCAGCCTCTCTCTCTCTCTCTCTCTCAGTACAACCCAGGGCAGGAAGAGAATCAAATTTGCATGCAACACATATGTCACATTTACCGATGAAACATAAGGGTATAAAATTAAGATTGATCAAAATTTTTAAAAAATTATTGGGTTAAAGCGATTGCGACATCTGGGTACGAAAGTTAAACAACTCGATTTGATTAAGCTAGTGTCCTAACCCAATACTTCAATTAAAAAATTATTGATTTTCCAAATAGGGTGGTGATGTGCTTATTAAAATTTTACTAAAATTTTAAATGGCAAAAATAAGGTGATACATTGATAGTCATTCAACGAGTAGTGTCGGTCGGTTCGAAAAATACAAGAGTGGTAAGAGTTAGTGAGATTTACTAATCTATTCACTCACATGGATTTGATATAAAAATTTAATAATGTTTAGCATTGTTTTTTAAAACTAATTAAAGCATAACGTGTGTAATTATATTATTTTATTTTATTATTTATTTATATTTTGAGTAATTATAAATGAATTAAATAAAAATTAATATTTCAAACATTTATTAATATTAATTTGATACCATTACTTTATTCCTCTCTTTATTTTATTTTTAACTTCTTTGACTATTTTTTCCAATTTTTTTTTCACTTTTTATAGGAAAAGAAAAGATTCGGAGAGGGGGTCGTTTAGCCGAGCCGAGTGAAGCCGGGGTTTTATAGTGATAACGGCTGAGTTGAGTGGTAAAACTGTGAAATGGAAAAGTTAAGAGGGTAAAATAGGAAAAGTAAGAAAAGGGAGCAATGACGGAAGCTCATTAACGGCGAAAATTGTCGGTTAGCATGTGAAAAGACGAAGGAGGGGCACCACACCAGCTGTGCTAGCGGGAATCTTTTCTAAATATACGGCTGGATTTCAAAGGTGGTCCTACTTTTTCTTTCTTACTCTTCCCAAAAAGAAAAGTGGGTCCTATAGGTAGACAAGCACACCACACTAGAAACACCTCACTCAAGCCTCATTATTGCATGTAGTAGCTAATGCATACTAGCCTTGGTCAAGTTGTCGAAAAATTATTTTTTTATTTAAATGTTTTATTGATTTGTAAATTGTTATTTTATTTTATTATTAATAATTATAAATGCATTAAATTAAAATTTCTAAATTCTTATAACTTTTGATATGATATTAATTTTTTTTATTNCTCATTATTGCATGTAGTAGCTAATGCATACTAGCCTTGGTCAAGTTGTCGAAAAATTATTTTTTTATTTAAATGTTTTATTGATTTGTAAATTGTTATTTTATTTTATTATTAATAATTATAAATGCATTAAATTAAATTAAAATTTCTAAATTCTTATAACTTTTGATATGATATTAATTTTTTTTATTTCCATAACCGTATGTTATATATACACATACATAGAGAAAGAAAGAGTATGTGATTACTATATTTGGATGGTACACAATAAAATTGGCATATAATTTAATCAAACCTCAATTTTCTCTGATATATATATATATTAAATGAGGGATTCAATTACATATAAACATGTTCTGCCAAAAAAATAATTAAAAAACTCACACGAGTAGTAGCTCAACAGTGTGGGATTGGATTTAGACGAACTGTAGTNGTGATTACTATATTTGGATGGTACACAATAAAATTGGCATATAATTTAATCAAACCTCAATTTTCTCTGATATATATATATATATATATATATATATATATANTATAACTTTTGATATGATATTAATTTTTTTTATTTCCATAACCGTATGTTATATATACACATACATAGAGAAAGAAAGAGTATGTGATTACTATATTTGGATGGTACACAATAAAATTGGCATATAATTTAATCAAACCTCAATTTTCTCTGATATATATATATATTAAATGAGGGATTCAATTACATATAAACATGTTCTGCCAAAAAAATAATTACAAAACTCACGCGAGTAGCTCAACAGTGTGGGATTGGATTTAGACGAACTGTAGTCCCGAATGTTAAGGCGGAGCATTTGGCAATGCTAGCAACCTAGTGAGGGCCGGCTGTTTAGAAACAGATTAAAGCAGGGCCTACTGGGCTTACTTCTCGTGAGATTGGATGAAAGAATCAAAAAAAAGACTCATAAATCGCGTTCGACCCTCGTTAATGGCTCATTTACTTAATTGATGTATGTGATTTACGGGTAATTATAAGTATACAATATTTACTCTGGTAGGGATGAATATAACATGACTTTGACTTGGAAAATTTTCACGTTAACAAAAAAAAATTAATAATTAATAAAAAAATATATTAGAGTGGATCTTATTCCGCTGACGATGGTATGGGGTCACGTGAATAGGGATGGTGCTAGTGTATATTATGCAGCATCAATGGCATGACGGATAAGGTTTGAGGTGCGTGGATGGCCNAAAAAAATATATTAGAGTGGATCTTATTCCGCTGACGATGGTATGGGGTCACGTGATAGGGATGGTGCTAGTGTATATTATGCAGCATCAATGGCGTGACGGATAAGGTTTGAGGTGTGTGGATGGTCNGAGTGGATCTTATTCCGCTGACGATGGTATGGGGTCACGTGATAGGGATGGTGCTAGTGTATATTATGCAGCATCAATGGCGTGACGGATAAGGTTTGAGGTGCGTGGATGGTCAAACCTTTATCTGTATTTGTCCTAACCCTAGTGGTTAGGATTGTCACGGAGCGAGGGGCAATTCACGTTTAGCCCCTAACTGGAATTCCCCAAACTACCCCGAATAAAATGGGCCAATAATGAGCTATGCATTCTCTTGGTCTAGGCCAATTAAAGAAACATATTTTAATTGATTTGAATACGAATTTAATTTTAAAATTTAAATTTATAAATTTAATCTGAATAATTGATTAGGTTTATNCTTGGTCTAGGCCAATTAAAGAAACATATTTTAATTGATTTGAATACGAATTTAATTTTAAAATTTAAATTTATAAATTTAATCTGTATAGTTGATTAGGTTTTTTTTAACGTTCTAATCAAAATTTAATAATAATATGAATCGAAAATCCAATTTAAATATCTATACGATTGAAACATTTCAATCATAGTTGAATTACAGTAAATTATATCAATAATTTTACCTTCAAATAACCGATGAATTGCAACATATACTTGTATATATATATAAATCACATCGAATATTGATAATTATTTAAATTCGGGTTCAAATTAAAAGTCAATTCACCGACAGATGTGGCCTAGGTACTATGGTTTGGGTTTTGTGAATATGTGGATCATTTGTAAATTGCTATTTTTTGGGATTAGAGTAATGCAGGCATCAAAATCAAAAGAGTAATGTTATGTGTANTATATATATATATATATATATATATATATATATATACATCACATCGAATATTGATAATTATTTAAATTCGGGTTCAAATTAAAAGTCAATTCACCGACAGATGTGGCCTAGGTACTATGGTTTGGGTTTTGTGAATATGTGGATCATTTGTAAATTGCTATTTTTTGGGATTAGAGTAATGCAGGCATCAAAATCAAAAGAGTAATGTTATGTGTACTAAAATTTGTACCAAATCATTTACAGTCGTTGGATTAATAGATATCATCGCTAATCCATTGGCTACAATTAATTTAATGTAATTTTGATGAACAAATTTGATACATAAAAAATTACCCAACTCAAAAATAAGAAGTACTTGATTTATGGACCCCCTATTTGTAGAATTATGGCAATTTGACCCATTTTTACATCATGGTACATTAAATGAGTGAGGTCCTATTTTCACACTTTAGGACAACATAGGCTCTATCTAGGGTTCCTCATGTTGTGCTTGAATTGTTGTGTTTTTTCTTAAATTTGGTACTATCTTTCAGTACACTTTTCAAATATTATAATGTACTACTACCTTTCATTGTGTGATAAATGGAGCATTGTATATGCTCAATTTTGATATGCTTTTTGAGACTGAATTTAACTCTAAAATAATAAATATTATAAGAAATCGAGTAGCTAGGATTTGACTACATAAGTTTGTATTAAAGCGCACTACTAAAGTGGTCGAAACATGGGCGCTCGACTTTTATTACGTAGTTATTGAAATATAAAAATTTTAGTGTAAATTAGAATGATTCAGAATCCACATATATTTGCCTATAAGTTAATAAAGAATCAAATCTCCTTCATCCATCTTTTTTGAAATTTAAAACTATGGCATTTTTATTGAAAAAAAAACTTTATAGATGCTAATAGGATGAAGCATCCACACATGCCATAACATGGTTTGGCTTGAGTATATAGAGAGAGAGACTCTTTCCTCTTCTAATCAAAGTCTCTTGTCAAAATTAGGTGTTGATTATTAGGGTTACCTAGGAAGAAAAAAAGGGTAAAAAGAGAGAGCTATTTTATCAAGCTATACTAGCATATAATGCACAAGGTAACCACTATATATATACGTGTAAAATAGGTAACAGCAAGATCATGTGAGCCTGAGACTGGTCAAGGACCATGATAGCTAACAAACATGATTTGACCAAACACATACATGTGAGCATGACAAAAGTAGATTCTCTATATGTTACTAATCTCTTATGTGATTAAACAATCACTAAGAGCTAAAATGAAGACGAACTAGTTCGGTGGTCGTTTAAATGGTGAGAAATAATCATATACGTATCTTGAGTTCAAGCTTGACCGACTTCATAAAAGTGGGACTTAGCCGATAAACTTGATTTATAAGTGATTATATGCATTTGAGTTTTTGCATCGTAGTCTTGAGCTTAAAGGGCCCGTCGATGGAATGATGTGACATAAGAAAAAAAAAACAAAATTATGAAGATCCACTACCCCTTTAGTGGATCTGGATCCATCATTTTCTATTGTGGGTCCATTGAGGCCCAAATGAATAATGAGTTCATGTGGAAGGATGGGAAAAGGGCTGCCTAACATTTTGATTGCTTATTGAAAGGAGAAGGTTGCTAGTTGGGGTTTCATGGCCCACTATTTTGCTTGGACTCCATTGATACACTTGAACTCTCGCTCACGATGTTAATTGACATAATAACTAATCATTAGTGCTCCGTTTGGTAAGATAAAAAAGTAGAAGGATCAAAAATTGGAGGGATAAATAAAATATTATATTTGATAAAGAAAAAAAATAAGAAGGGTGAAAAAGTGAATGAATTAACTTTTCTTCCAACTCACCAAAATTAATCCCTATAAAATCGGAAGGAAAGTGGACGAAAAGTTAATTATTTGTATTGAGATGTATCTTATTTGTCTACATATATTTTGATATATATATATATATTAAAAAAATTAAAATTAGAAAAATATTTTTTCTATCTTAACTAGTGGTGGAAATTTTCGACTCAATACGATGACACGACTCGAACTTGACACGAATTTTATGACACAAATTTGATTATAACTTGACACAAATTTGAAAATGACCTGAATTGACACCATCAACCCGTTTATTTAAAAATAAATACTTTATCTATTTTCTTATTTGTATGGTAATACGAAATTAACACGAAACTAACATGTTTAACTGGTATTGTAGACATAAAATGTTAATTATTTGTAACTATTTATTAAACACCGACATAATTATTATATAAAAAAATATTTTTACTTATTATTATTATTATATTTATTTAAGTTAATTTTTTTTAGTTTGTAAAAAGAATATTAACATAAATTCAATTAAGTGAAAATAGAATATTAACATTAAAATTTTTATTCAAAGTTTATGTGGGTCAGCACGAACACGTACACGATACGAAAATAAATAGGTCAACTTGTAACTCGACATGACATAATTAGTTAAATAAGTTGAGTTAGGTTTAACTAATGTTCGACAGAAACCCGTAATAAATCAATACAAATTTGACACAATACGACTCGATTGTCACCTCTAACCTTAATCAACACACAAAAAAATAAAAAAAAAATTAGTCATTTTTATTTTTCATTCATCCAACCAAACACAAAAGAAGGAAAATGTATTATTCCTATTTTTCTTCTTTGAATTATAGAAAATGTATTATTCTTATTTTTCATCCTTCCAACCAAATTAAGCATAGAGANTTAAAAGTCAATTCACCAACAGATGTGGCCTAGGTACTATGGTTTGGGTTTTGTGAATATGTGGATCATTTGTAAATTGCTATTTTTTGGGATTAGAGTAATGCAGGCATCAAAATCAAAAGAGTAATGTTATGTGTACTAAAATTTGTACCAAATCATTTACAGTCGTTGAATTAATAGATATCATCGCTAATCCATTGGCTACAATTAATTTAATGTAATTTTGATGAACAAATTTGATACATAAAAAATTACCCAACTCAAAAATAAGAAGTACTTGATTTATGGACCCCCTATTTGTAGAATTATGGCAATTTGACCCATTTTTACATCATGGTACATTAAATGAGTGAGGTCCTATTTTCACACTTTAGGACAACATAGGCTCTATCTAGGGTTCCTCATGTTGTGCTTGAATTGTTGTGTTTTTTCTTAAATTTGGTACTATCTTTCAGTACACTTTTCAAATATTATAATGTACTACTACCTTTCATTGTGTGATAAATGGAGCATTGTATATGCTCAATTTTGATATGTTTTTTGAGACTGAATCTAACTCTAAAATAATAAATATTATAAGAAATCGAGTAGCTAGGATTTGACTACATAAGTTTGTATTAAAGCGCACTACTAAAGTGGTCGAAACATGGGCGCTCGACTTTTATTACGTAGTTATTGAAATATAAAAATTTTAGTGTAAATTAGAATGATTCAGAATCCACATATATTTGCCTATAAGTTAATAAAGAATCAAATCTCCTTCATCCATCTTTTTTGAAATTTAAAACTATGGCATTTTTATTGAAAAAAAAACTTTATAGATGCTAATAGGATGAAGCATCCACACATGCCATAACATGGTTTGGCTTGAGTATATAGAGAGAGAGACTCTTTCCTCTTCTAATCAAAGTCTCTTGTCAAAATTAGGTGTTGATTATTAGGGTTACCTAGGAAGAAAAAAAGGGTAAAAAGAGAGAGCTATTTTATCAAGCTATACTAGCATATAATGCACAAGGTAACCACTATATATATACGTGTAAAATAGGTAACAGCAAGATCATGTGAGCCTGAGACTGGTCAAGGACCATGATAGCTAACAAACATGATTTGACCAAACACATACATGTGAGCATGACAAAAGTAGATTCTCTATATGTTACTAATCTCTTATGTGATTAAACAATCACTAAGAGCTAAAATGAAGACGAACTAGTTCGGTGGTCGTTTAAATGGTGAGAAATAATCATATACGTATCTTGAGTTCAAGCTTGACCGACTTCATAAAAGTGGGACTTAGCCGATAAACTTGATTTATAAGTGATTATATGCATTTGAGTTTTTGCATCGTAGTCTTGAGCTTAAAGGGCCCGTCGATGGAATGATGTGACATAAGAAAAAAAAAACAAAATTATGAAGATCCACTACCCCTTTAGTGGATCTGGATCCATCATTTTCTATTGTGGGTCCATTGAGGCCCAAATGAATAATGAGTTCATGTGGAAGGATGGGAAAAGGGCTGCCTAACATTTTGATTGCTTATTGAAAGGAGAAGGTTGCTAGTTGGGGTTTCATGGCCCACTATTTTGCTTGGACTCCATTGATACACTTGAACTCTCGCTCACGATGTTAATTGACATAATAACTAATCATTAGTGCTCCGTTTGGTAAGATAAAAAAGTAGAAGGATCAAAAATTGGAGGGATAAATAAAATATTATATTTGATAAAGAAAAAAAATAAGAAGGGTGAAAAAGTGAATGAATTAACTTTTCTTCCAACTCACCAAAATTAATCCCTATAAAATCGGAAGGAAAGTGGACGAAAAGTTAATTATTTGTATTGAGATATATCTTATTTGTCTACATATATTTTGATATATATATATTAAAAAAATTAAAATTAAANAATCCCTATAAAATCGGAAGGAAAGTGGACGAAAAGTTAATTATTTGTATTGAGATGTATCTTATTTGTCTACATATATTTTGATATATATATATATATTAAAAAAATTAAAATTAGAAAAATATTTTTTCTATCTTAACTAGTGGTGGAAATTTTCGACTCAATACGATGACACGACTCGAACTTGACACGAATTTTATGACACAAATTTGATTATAACTTGACACAAATTTGAAAATGACCTGAATTGACACCATCAACCCGTTTATTTAAAAATAAATACTTTATCTATTTTCTTATTTGTATGGTAATACGAAATTAACACGAAACTAACATGTTTAACTGGTATTGTAGACATAAAATGTTAATTATTTGTAACTATTTATTAAACACCGACATAATTATTATATAAAAAAATATTTTTACTTATTATTATTATTATATTTATTTAAGTTAATTTTTTTTAGTTTGTAAAAAGAATATTAACATAGATTCAATTAAGTGAAAATAGAATATTAACATTAAAATTTTTATTCAAAGTTTATGTGGGTCAGCACGAACACGTACACGATACGAAAATAAATAGGTCAACTTGTAACTCGACATGACATAATTAGTTAAATAAGTTGAGTTAGGTTTAACTAATGTTCGACAGAAACCCGTAATAAATCAATACAAATTTGACACAATACGACTCGATTGTCACCTCTAACCTTAATCAACACACAAAAAAATAAAAAAAAAATTAGTCATTTTTATTTTTCATTCATCCAACCAAACACAAAAGAAGGAAAATGTATTATTCCTATTTTTCTTCTTTGAATTATAGAAAATGTATTATTCTTATTTTTCATCCTTCCAACCAAATTAAGCATAGAGATTGAAAATAGGTTATGCCAAGGGAAATTTATGGTACAGTAGGACATAAAATGGTAGTAAGAATGTAGCAGAGGCATTAGGGAAGTGGGTACACGTGTGTAGTTTGTTTTTTCCTTTTTTCTGATTTATTAAAGATATATCTAGTCATTTTCGAGCATCTAACTAAAATTTTCAAGCTTATGCAGTCCTTCCATTCTACACGCGTATTGGGAATTCTTTTGGTAGATACTAATTGAATTTTATTTGTGAAAAAAACGAAGATATAATAAAGTTCAACACACACCACGAGGGGAATCCGTACCAATATTTGTAGAGAAGAACTCATTACAATCAGGTCTACGAAATAAACGACTAAACATATAACTTTCACAACTCGAGAGACTAGGTACGAGAAATCCAGAGAAATTCCTTGATAATTGAAACATGACATTACGTATGCACTTGAATACGTTGACAAGGAGAAATTCCCTAATAATCATCTTCTATGGTATTCTGGCTATCTAACAGGCTGGGCCTAGCCCATTATTATTGAGGAAGGAGGATTTATTTTATTGGGCTAAAGACAGAGAGGTTAGCATATCTGATATAGTCCAAACAAAAGGATATCAGGCCCATTATTAGACCATTGTTTGTCGGCCCAGTAGATAATCCAGGCAACTGTCATATATAATAAATAAAGAAAACTGACTATGGACGAAAGAAGTGTTATTTCGTTATTATGTCGAAGTCTGTGTCGTATTAAAATATGTTCAATCCATATATGACTTATTTACGTGTACGAGTCATGTTAAGTTGAATTCTTGTCTTATATAATAGGAGTTTGTGTCGATTTATTTACTAAGCAAAACATGAGAATCCGCCAATTTACTTGAGGATAATTCGGGGTAATGTCATTTTTACTTGATAATCTCTGCATCATTTCCTTCTTCTGTGGTATAGTTCAGATTGTGTGAATTGGCCTGGTTTTACTTGAGAGATTAGATTAAACAAACCTGATCACTGCGAAAAAAAACCATCCAATTGCAACCCATACTAAAAAACTAATAACTATTTTAATACTGACCTACTGATAATACTATTTATCTTTGCATGCCTTACTTGAATTCTAGTATAAGATTCATTTACAAAGAAGAACTATTTATATATTCTAGGAAAGCATCGAAAGAAACCGATACATTTTCCATGAAAATGAAGTTTAGCAACATGATATAGCTATAGAAATGCATATTCTTCCCATTATTAGGATATATATATATATATATA
>CAUOFW020003758.1:388298-416256 GCA_963454935.2 Ilex paraguariensis
TCTTCCCCAATCTCTATCTTATCTTTCTCTCACCACTCTATCTTTCCCTCTTCACTCTCTTATCTACTAGCCTGAACAACGACCACCACCATGGAGACCCACCAACGACCCCGCCAGTAGCATAACAAAAATATAGTTCAATCTGTGAGCATTATCTAAGAAAACTTCAATATCCTTGACACTAATGGTATGAATAGGGTATCGCCAGATTCCCCATCCATTTTCTTGGATTGGATCACTTTGGGTGTTTCAGTTAGTGTACTTGAACTGTTTGTTGAAATGCCTCCGAGAGGTACTCTATTGTTAAATTTATCATGTTAAATATATCATGTGAACTGTTAGTGCTTTAGTTTGAAATTGAGAGATTGAGACGACATTTATCTTGAATATTTGCGAAATATTTGCATTGACAAATAAATCACATTACATGGAAGCAACATCAAGTTCTGATCTTTGTGTTAGCATTGAAGAGCTCACCCAATTCACAAGACTCTCATCATTGCGGAGTCTGAAGAGGGTTAGATGTACACAACATTACTCCTAAAAGTAAAGAGGTTGTTTCTGCAACTCAAACCCATGACCTGCAAATTATAATGGAGCAACCTTACCATTGCGCCAAAGCCTACCCTCTGGATTTTATATAATGATTTTTCTGTGCTAACACTACATTTTACATAATGATATTTAGGAATGCGAAGAATAGATTTTCACAAATATTCGATTTGTACATAAAGAGAGGAACAAAAGCCCTTACATCTACTCTATGACATGATCTCCAGAGCCTCTCTTGTTTGCCCAAGTATATTGAATACTGTTGCTGCAATATGAGATGGTGTGAGACCAGCTTGGGCCAGTTGGTCAGCAGGGGATCCATGGTCAATGTACCGATCAGGAAGAACCAGTGATCTCCACTGCAGTAAGTTTCAAGGACACAAAGTGAGTGCTCTATAGCAGAGTCCAATGCAAGCTTTCTCTTGACAAAAAAACAATAAATACTCAAATACATTGGATAAAAACAAAACATATAGGATGTCTCTTCTGTCTGTTGGTATACACTTCATAGAAAGGTCTACAATATTTGCAGAATTCCAACACTATGCACTTTGGCATTTACCAATTTCAAGCAGTTTTTTTTTTTTTGTAGATGCGCTGTTCTAGATTCAAGCATCTTTAAACCAAGGATAAAAGGTTCGTTGTGTTACAACCCCGAAATGTTTTGAATATTGAAATTTTCATGTTTTGAGAGGATCGAGGATGGACAATGTTTTGGGAATATTGTTTTTATCAGTTAGTTGATAGATTGGTACTTTGGTTTTGAGATGTAATTGAAAGTTTTAGTTACCTTTTGTGGAATTGATTTGGCTATTGAATTATTGGTGGTTAACATATGGTTCAGAAACTCCAGCATTAGTAGTGAGACAGATATGGCTGATTAAAAGATCCGGGAGAGAGGGTGGATTGGTAGAATCAGGAGGTCAAGGAGAGGGCTAAGATGGCGTATAGACGGCCAATGGGTTACATCAGGGTTGTCCTAGAGAAGGGTAAGCTCTCTCCAGTTTATGATAACTGTGTATCAGATACATACCTTCACCTTTCCATCAAGAAGCCCATCTAGAGCTATGAACTGAGCAACATGAGACCCAAACCCTCCGATTGATCCTTCTTCTACTGTGATCAAAACATCATGCGTTTTTGCCAGGCTGCGAATAAGAGCATAATCCAACGGTTTGCAGAAACGTGCATCTGCAACTGTTAACCGCAATCCATGGGGTTCTACTAAAGCAGCTGCAGCCAAACAGCTCTGTACTGCTGTTCCATAGCCCAAAAGTGCTATTCTCTCCCCTTCAATCAATATCCGGCCTTTTCCAACCTGTTGCAAAAATGTTCAAGCATATGTCAATTTTCGTTTTCTTCATATTTCTTCATTTTCTTTGATTTTGTTTGAACCATACCTCAAGAGGAATGCCTTTGTTCCCTGGTGGCAGCTCTGCACCAACCCCATTTCCTCTTGGGTATCGAAAACAGCTTGGTCTGTCATCTATGGCAGCAGCGGTTGCAACCATGTTAAAAAGCTCAGCCTCATCCGAAGGAGCCATCACCACCATGTTTGGGAGGCATGCCATGTAAGTGACATCAAAAGCACCACAATGTGTCGGACCATCAGCTCCAACCAGCCCAGCTCTGTCCATTGCAAACCTCACGGGCAGCTTCTGCAAGTCTACATCATGCACCACCTGTACCATGAAGCAAGACCATTTGTTCAATGGTTTGTATTCAGCAATTATCTAAGCTTCATCAAATACTATTGCCAGAGAAGAAAAGTGGAGGTATTGCCTTGCCTGGTCATAAGCCCTTTGCAAGAAAGATGAGTAGATTGCACAAAAAGGTTTAAGGCCTTCACAGGCTAATCCTGCAGCAAAAGTTACAGCATGCTGCTCTGCTATCCCCACATCAAAGCACCGTGCAGGGAAGCGGCGAAGGAAAAGATTCAAGCCCGTTCCACCTCCCATTGCTGCATGGATTGCAACAATGTTTTTGTCCACCTCTGCTTCTGCAATCAAAGCTTCTGCAAAGTACGTTGTGTAAGACTGTGTTTTAGCACTAACTTTGAGTTGCTTTCCAGTTGCCGGATCAAACTTGGCCACTCCTGCAAAAATATAACACAGGTACAGTTTAAAGTTCCACTTTGTAGCTATCAAATAAGATACAACGAGACTCAATGATCTATTTCATAATTGGAATAAACAGATGATGATTGATGAATTGCTATATATCAATCTGAAGAATTCTCAACTCTACGTCATAAATTTGCAACCGATGTATATACCATGATACTTGTCTGCAGCTTTCTCAGCATACGGGTATCCTCTACCTTTCTCTGTGACAACATGGATCAGCACGGGACCAGTTGATTTAGTACTCTTAACTTCTTTGAGAATGGCCACAAGATCGTCTATGCTATGACCATCGACAGGACCTATATAATAGAGTCCAAGCTCTTCGAACAGTGTTGATCCAGAACCGCTGATCAACCCACGAGCATATTCATCAACTTTCGCTGCAAGTTCATGCATAGGCCCGCCAATCTGCTTGGTAACTCCCTGAAACAATTTCAATCACAACATAAAAGGCTTCAGTTTCAAAAGTCTAGAATACAGATATTGTTTTTTGTTTATTTTTACTCGGTGAATTATTACAAACCTTGGCAACTTCTCTTAATTCCCTGAGAGGTCTGTTTGACTGCAACCTACTTAGAGCACTGCTCAAAGCTCCTACAGGTGGTACGGGACCATCCAAAGTAGCAGTGGGTAAAGAGACCTGTTTGTTGTCATTCAGAATAACAATCATGTCGGAGTCTAGGTAACCAGCATTGTTCATGGCTTCATAAGCCTGACCTGCTGTCATGGCACCATCACCTATAACTGCGACTACTTTATTCTTTCTTCCTTTTAAATCTCTTCCAACAGCCATCCCTGTCCATTGAAAAGATCCCAAAGATCAACAAAGAGCAATTTTTATCAAACAGGGGCTCTAAATTTGGATCAGTAACAGAAGATAAGAAAAATTGAACATGAATAGGATGAATATGATGGTGTGCTATACTATTGAAGGGTGTACATGGCGCAGGATGATCCATGGTTCTTACTCAATGAATTCATTGGCTTATTTTATCGTATCATCGTCACGTTTCCAGTATGAATCCGAGGTTCTAATCAATTCATAGCCTCTTAACAAGAGAATTCTCAAAATTGCTTTTCTTTATCTTGGGGAAATCAAAAAATTCATTATCAACAAGACAACAAAGTATCAAATCTTTTGATCCACAAACCAATGGTAGTGGAAAACTCTGGAATATATACCTTCCAACAGCTAAAATACAATCGTACAAGGAGTACCTTGTAGCTATACTAAAAACTATTCCAACTCAGAAATTAGAATTGTGGTTCTATTTTCCGTCACAGTACTCAGTTGGAGTAGAGCAGAGGATTACCCAAGCCTGCTGAGATGGTGGTAGAACTGTGACCAGTCCCAAAACAATCATACTCACTCTCTGAGCGCTTGGTGAAACCCGCTAACCCATTGGTCTGTCTTATTGTGTGCATCTTGTCTCTTCTCCCAGTCAAGATTTTGTGTGGGTAAGACTGCAGAATATGAGCAGATACAACC
Source organism: Ilex paraguariensis (assembly GCA_963454935.2). NCBI lineage: Eukaryota > Viridiplantae > Streptophyta > Magnoliopsida > Aquifoliales > Aquifoliaceae > Ilex > Ilex paraguariensis. The sequence continues at coordinate 392,466 of CAUOFW020003758.1, forward strand.
AAATTAAGCTTGAAGGGCAATTCTGCTGAGAGTATTTTCTATTTTTGCTAGTTAACTAAGTAAAGGAAAGCATAAGGCAAAATTGTCACCTGATGACCAACGTCCCAAAGTATTCTATCTTGAGGAGCATTGAAAACATAGTGAAGAGCCACAGTAAGCTCAACAACACCCAAGCTTGAACCAAGGTGACCCCCAGTTTTAGAAACATTAAAGATGACATCAGACCGTAGCTCATCTGCAAGTTGTTTCAGTTCCTGCACCAAAGATTACAATCTACCATTAACAATAATATGCACATATATCACCTATAAGAAGTTCTACCAGTTCTAGTTTTATTCATCAAAGCTCATCCTAATCCCTGTCGAGATTACTGCCTCAGCCCTGTCCTATCATCCGTATATTGAGGGATTTTGTGGGATTTATCTTTCTTATCATTTTTTGTGGAATCCCTTATCACTAGCTTTGATTAGATATCAACCTGTGGATGAATCATTTGTTACTTTTTTTCCTTTTTTATGACAAATGAACAAAATGACTCTTTTTTCGACCTTCAAGCCTCTCGTAAGATTTTTTATTTACATATATATGCGCACACGTGTGCATGTGTGTGTGCACCCTTGTTACATATGCTAAAGATAGCTATGTACCTTAGTGGAAAGATTTTTCATATGAATTGGATAGTTGATAGTATCCAAAAGAGGTGTGGGAGGTCTCTGAGAGTGATACTCTCCTCTCTCTGACAAGGATGCCCAAACACCTCCTGACCTTTTCCTGACCTGTCAATTGAATCAGAACAAAAACAATCATTTCTTTTAAATTAAACTGATAGTTTGAGGATAAATACATTTTCAAATCACAACCAACCTATAGAATAGACATAAATGCAGATAAAATATCACATGGATTCTTGAAGACACAGATAATCCTATTTATACAAGTAACAATACCATTACTAAACTTAGATAACAAAAGGACAAAACTAAACAAAAACCCAGTCATTAGCACAAGTGCAAGAACATGGGTAACTGGGTATACTTGGAATGAGTTTGTTCTGCTTGGTTATATCTGAAAAACAAAGGAATTTCAAACCTGATTGAGCTTATGCTGAGATTGACACTGAAGATATGTGCCCCATAACAAATGGGAATAAAAAGAATTCTGCTTTTGGAGATCTGAAGCAACAGCCCTGTTTAACTGCCCGGGGAATGCAAATGCACAGAGAGCCATTGCGGGCATATATTTATGTGAACTACAAAGTGAACTTGAGAAACCCCAGAGCAGCAGGGGACAGGTTCAAAGAAAACCAACCCAGAAAATGAAACCAAGTTCAGACTTTTGCAATAGAGAGAGAGAGAGAGAGAGAGAGAGAGAGTGGGAGGGGAAAGCCTCTCTTTCCACTTCCAAATGCTGTTAATAGTGCAACTGCTGGTGTTGGAATTTGCAATTAAAAAACTGTGGGTGTGAGAGAGAGAGAGAGATAGAGAGAGAGGGAGCAATATAAGAGGGCAAGAGTGGGTGACAACAGTCTTGAAGAACCAATTTGGTGGTCTTTCGAGAGCTTTTTTGGCAGTACTATTTTGCTACAATATTATTATTTGTTGCAGAGTAAATCCCATTTTGCCCTTAAAATATACAAAAAACTTTAATTTGTCCTCTAAATAATTAATTTTCTTATATTATCCCTTAAAGAAATAAAAATATTATAATGTGGTTTATCACCTTATTTTTGTTTAATCATCCGTCTGTTTTATGATTTTTAATTGATTGATTTGACATCAAATAGATAGACAATCAAATGAAAATAAAATGATAGACTACATTATAACATTTTTATTTCTTTGAAAGAGTAATGTAAAAAAAAATATCATTCAGGGATAAATTAAAATTTTTTGTATCTTTTAGGAGTCAAAATGAAAATTTTCCTTTGTCGTATGTTTCGAGCCAGAGCTTAGTTGAACCATTAGAATTGGAAGGCCTCTTGCTATTGGGCCACGTCATCGGAAATCACAAAACGGATAGAAGAGACATGATAATGTATATCTATCTTTTTGGGAAAAGTCAACATCACTTTCTCTTCTTCTTTTGTCCTTTTTTCTTTTTTTTTTTCTTTTTTGGGGAATTGACAGTATCACTTTCGTGGGATTGGGATCACATTGTAACTCTTTGGAATTTGAGTTATAAACTTTCAAATTATGATCGACAATGAATTGTTTTGATTTTTTTTAATATAAGATAAGTGTGCGTGCAAGATCCTGCACAATATAAAAAACGAGAACAGATCTCTCCCTTGGTGAACTTCGAGTGAGCTGGTTGAGTGACCAAACACGCTGTTTGGGACAGCCTGCAAGGTACGGTGGTAACCTGGAACGACAACGGGAGACCCTGGGAAAGGAAGAACGATCCTGTAAGGCTGAAAGAGGTTCCTGGAACAAAGAAGAACAAGTTAGAAGGGCGCCGGAGTATTTTCCGGCGTATCCCCTCCGACGATCTAGTCAGTCTTTGAGAGAGAGAGAGAGGAAGGAGAAAACACTGAGTGTGTATTGTAGTAGAGAGTTTGTTGTTGCATACCCGCTTTGCCTTTTGCAAGGAGTATTTATACCTTAAAAGCTCATGATTGCTGTCAGTGTGGTCAGTAGGTGATCATTAGGCACAGGTAGCGTGTGCATTGATTCTGATGAGGAATGTCTTCTCTAATTAACTGCTCGGGGTCCCGAGCAATCAATGCTGGATCATCGGGATGCCGACGGTACAATGTGCTCCTCTCGGGGAGGATGCAATAAATGCTCTGTAATAGGAGCATTTATTGCCTTTCATTTCCGAGCCTTACCGCATTGAATGCGGTCTCATCAAGGGAATGGTGCAATTAATTGTTTGCTTTCCCAAGTCGCGTGTCAGCAAACGGCATGCGGTTTGTCTGTTTTTGATGTGATATCATATGCCACGCGTCCATCCCCTATTGGCTGTGACCTCTGTATTCCAGTACGTTCTGACATTACTTGTGTAAGACGAGGTCATGATGAATAGCCTAGACTAGCCTACGCTAATGACCTGTACGTCAATAGCTTATCTTGGAATAGAGGAAGCGTCCAGGAGGGGGTACCTCTCGGCACCGAGGAAAGGCTCATCTCGGGGACTGAGGGAGGTATGCCGACCGAGGTACATATCAGACCGAGGCCACGTGTCGGTTGTAAAATATACTGAATGTATGATCCTATATGACGGTACCTCGGGGGCGAGGACATTCGTGCGCCGATGGTGCTTGATCTTAGCAACAGCGTTTTAGTAAAATCGAGGACACGTGTCTTCATCATAGGGTATTTCAGAAAAGTCCCATCAATAAGTTTGCGTCGATTATTTTTTTGAACTTAGTAACTAGTCAATTGTGGCTTGAATTTGATTAAAGCATGCACCTTAAAAAGGACAAAAATTAGTTAATCTTGAGAGGGTGTGAAATAATTAAACCTGAAATCTTTGAATTATCAAATAACAAGCTCAACTATTGAACCACTTCTAAGAATTCTAGAAATATTATTATTGATCTTTAACAATCTTAAAAAATTGTTGTTTTATTCTTAAAAAATGTATAAATTTATCCCAAAAATTAATAATTTATAGTGTGATACAAAAAAAAAAACCTTTGAATAATCGTAAATTTATCCCACTTTCGTTCAGGGTGCTTTTTGACTACAAGAATACAACTAGAGATGGCAGTAGATCAGGTAAAAATGAGTATTTATCTAAATTTATCTCGTTTGGATTGGAGATGACCCATACGTATTGGACGGTAGACGAATACAAGGATATTCGTATAAACCCGTGCGAGAATGAAAGCGGGAATAGACTGACACTTACCCTTGTCCTGCCCCACTTTACCTGTAATTATTATTATTATTTATATATACATATTGCTGTGAATATAAATCGATATATTATTGAATGATTTTTTTTTTGAAAAATTATTTTATTTTTTGATCTTGTTTTGTTGGTTTTGACTTGTAAAAATGTAGATCTTCGTGTTTCTATATTTTTTTATGTTGGATTATGTTATGTTACATTATGTTGTGTTGCATGATATTGTGTTAGATTTATGAGGAAGACAAACTTTTAATTATATTATGTTAGATTAAGTTGTAGACAAAGTTTTAATTATATTATGTGGTAAATGATAAATTTTTAATTATGTTATGATATTCTATAATTATGTTAGATTATTTAGAATGCTAGATTTATTTAGAATTTAGAATTATGTTAGCTTGGGCTTGGACGGGTAAAATAGACGAGGATGGGGGCAGAGGTGAAGGCGGGGGACAGAACGGGGGGGCGGGGATTACAAATTTAGTCGCAGACGAGAATGAGAATAAAAATTATATCCGTTAAAAGGGGTAGACCGAGAATGGACAAAAAATTTTTAAGCGGGTATGGGAATGGAGACTACACCCCGCCCCTGCTTTGGTCTACTGTCATCCCTAATTGCAGCTATCTTCACATTCTTTTTTGGATAAAATTATATATACCGAATTATTTGTAATTGTTGAATTAATGATACGACTCACTGATCCAACGATGACAAATGATTTGACGCACTTGTTTGGTGTTCATTACATTTCTTCTTTTTTATTTTTATTTTTATTTAGGTTGCACTTTTCCGTATATAATGGAAACAAAATCTAAGGCAAAAGTAATTTTTTAGTATTTGTGTGTCAAATGGTGTTATGCTCCACTTGGTATGTTATTGGATCTATGTTCATTGATGTGAACCAAAGTGGCAATGGATTATGACACGAGGTTCTTCTTTCTTTATTCTCTAGTAAGAAGTCAACAAGTAGTGTGTATTGCGTGGTTCTACTAATTTTTTTTTTCTTGGCACTAGAGTGATTGGACATTGGACTAGAATAGAATTCAATTTCCCAGCCAAAAAAACGAGTGATGTGCTTATCTTGCATTGAATATTAACACAAAGTCACTCTTCTAAAAGTATTTATCGTTTCACATGTTATGATCACACAACACCTCAATGATTATTAAGAACTTAATCGTTTATTCTTAAAATTTGATATACATTATATTCTCTTTATACCTTTATGCTAACAATTTTTTTCTCCTTTTTAGTACGTTTGATAGAATAGATGAAAAAAAGAGAAGAAAGAAAAAGTGGGAGGAATTGACTTTCCATCTATTAGGAAAAGAAAAAAATTTCTCACTTTTTTTTGCTTGGTTGTTGGGATAGAAAATAGGATGATCGGATGTTCTAATGTTATGTTTGGTAAAGAGAAGGAACGAAACAAAAAATATTATTGGCTTATTTTACCATAATATTTATATAATAAATCAGCTAGTTATTTGAAATTTTATACCCAACACATTTTTCCCCCTAAATCTATCTCATCCTCCCTCACCTCACCCGTCACTCCATTGTCAGAGAAGCCACACTTTTTTTTTTGAATTGCATCGTGACTAAGACACAAGTTACCCTAGTATATGATAAGATAGCTAAGTTTTTGAACTTATAGAAAGTATATTTTCTCCCCAAAATTTCACACACTCCCCTCTCCTCAATTTTACAAACTCAACACAAACATTGCACAACACACACTCATTATATACACACAGACACTTATTATATACACACTCTAATATACGCATAATATCATAACTTAGTATACAGAGACTTCAGTTATTGGGTATCGCTAGTATCCTTAAATGTTAACTACAAACGATATAAATTAAAAAAAATATTTAATTTTTAATACAAAAATATTCCTTTGTTATATATTTTTTAATTACAAAAATATTTATAAGGTTTCATACACATAGAATCAATTCCAACGATATAAATTAAAAAAAAAAAAAAGAATACACTTCACAAATTAAAAAATGTAAAATTATCTTTATTGCATCAAATGTGGAGGAATATATCCAATGTATGGAAAAAAAATAAGAAAAAAACAAAACAAAGATGTGTCTAGTAAAAACTCACAAAGTGAACAAAGCAACGTCCACGTGGCTAATTTTAGACTGAAAGGGCTAACCATACCATGGATATGTAAGTTTTGAAGGGTATAATAGTAAATGAATTCACACCGTTCAAGTTCTCCATTTTCCCTTCCTACCAAACAGAGGCTTCATGTGCAGAGCGATATTGGTAATGTTATGTCATTTTCCATGCTTGGCTTGGATTGAAATTTGAACAAGCATGGCCTTAGACAAAGCATGTCTTTTTTGTCTTGTTGAGCCCTTTGGATCAGGAAGAGTACATTAGAGGTCCATGATGTTGTGTTTCATGCCATAAATCTTTTTCTTGTGTTTATACAAGGGTTTTTTAATTGTGTCAGGTGACATATATTCGAGTTTTAGTGGATTTTTGTTAAAAAATATTTTATTTATATTCAATTTATTTATTGATTCGTGTCATATCAAATTTTTGTCCAGTATAAATCGTGTATAATCGATATATAAACAAAACATATTATATATTTATTTTGATTAATTTCACATGTATCTACGATTCGAGTCCACTCGTTTACGAAACGAATAACTTAAAGAAAATTCAAAATTTCTAATTTTGTGTCGTATTAACAAATTGTGTCATATTTTGATACACCTAGTTTATACAAGTTTATCTAGTGATAATCACAAATTTGTGTTTTTATATTTTTTTTATGTTGGATTATATTATGTTACATTATGTTATATTGAATGATATTGTGTTGGATTTACGAGAGAGACAAACTTTTAATTATATTATGTTAAATTATGTTGTAGATAAGGTTTTAATTATATTATGTTGTAAATGATAAAATTTTAATTATGTTATAATATTCTATAATTATGCTAAATTATTTAGAATTTGAGATTATGTTGGTTTAGATTTGGGTGGGTAAGAAGAACGAGGGTAGGGGCGAGGGACGGAGCGGGAACAGGGATTACAAATTTAGCCGTAGATAGGAATGAAAATGAGAATGAAAACTATACTCGTTAAAGGGGATGGATCAAGGATGGACGAAATATTTTTAAGCGGGTACGAGGATGGAGACTACACCCCGTCCCTGCTTTGGTCCACTGTCATCCCTAACTACAACTATTTTCACATTCTTTTTTGGATAAAATTATATATACCGAATTATTTGTAATTGTTGAATTAATAATATGACTCACTGATCCAATCTGATGACGACAAATGATTTGATGCACCTGTTTGGTGTTCATAACATTGCTATTTTTTTTTATTATTTAAGTTGCACTTTTCCGTATATAATGGAAACAAAATCTAAGGCAAAAGTAATTTTTTAGTATTTGTGTATCAAATGGTGTTACGCTCCACTTGGTATGTTATTGGATCTATGTTCATTGATGTGAGCCAAAGTGGCAATGGCCTATGACATGAGGTACTTCTTTCTTCATTCGCTAGTAAGAAGTCAACAAGTAGTGTGTATTGCGTGGTTCTACTATTTTTTTTTTCTTGGACACTAGAGTGATTGGACATTGGACTAGAATAGAATTCGATTTCCCAGCCAAAAAAACGAGTGATGTGCTTATCTTGCATTGAATATTAACACAAAAGTCACTCTTCTAAACGTATTTATCGTTTAACATGTTATGATCACACAACACCCCAATGATTATTATAAACTTAATCGTTTATTCTCAAAATTTGGTATACATTACATTCTCTTTGTACCTTTATACCAACAATTTTTTTTTTCTTTTTTAGTACGTTTGATAGAATGGATGAAAAAAATAGAAAAANAGAAGAAAGAAAAAGTGGGAGGAATTGACTTTCCATCTATTAGGAAAAGAAAAAAATTTCTCACTTTTTTTTGCTTGGTTGTTGGGATAGAAAATAGGATGATCGGATGTTCTAATGTTATGTTTGGTAAAGAGAAGGAACGAAACAAAAAATATTATTGGCTTATTTTACCATAATATTTATATAATAAATCAGCTAGTTATTTGAAATTTTATACCCAACACATTTTTCCCCCTAAATCTATCTCATCCTCCCTCACCTCACCCGTCACTCCATTGTCAGAGAAGCCACACTTTTTTTTTTGAATTGCATCGTGACTAAGACACAAGTTACCCTAGTATATGATAAGATAGCTAAGTTTTTGAACTTATAGAAAGTATATTTTCTCCCCAAAATTTCACACACTCCCCTCTCCTCAATTTTACAAACTCAACACAAACATTGCACAACACACACTCATTATATACACACAGACACTTATTATATACACACTCTAATATACGCATAATATCATAACTTAGTATACAGAGACTTCAGTTATTGGGTATCGCTAGTATCCTTAAATGTTAACTACAAACGATATAAATTAAAAAAAATATTTAATTTTTAATACAAAAATATTCCTTTGTTATATANCTTCAGTTATTGGGTATCGCTAGTATCCTTAAATGTTAACTACAAACGATATAAATTAAAAAAAATATTTAATTTTTAATACAAAAATATTCCTTTGTTATATATTTTTTAATTACAAAAATATTTTATTCCAAAGTATGTGTATCTTAGTTAAGGTTGCTATATTTAATTTTTTTTTTTTGAAAAGAATACACTTCACAAATTAAAAAATATAAAATTATCTTTATTGCATCAAATGTGGAGGAATATATCCAATGTATGGAAAAAAAATAAGAAAAAAACAAAACAAAGATGTGTCTAGTAAAAACTCACAAAGTGAACAAAGCAACGTCCACGTGGCTAATTTTAGACTGAAAGGGCTAACCATACCATGGATATGTAAGTTTTGAAGGGTATAATAGTAAATGAATTCACACCGTTCAAGTTCTCCATTTTCCCTTCCTACCAAACAGAGGCTTCATGTGCAGAGCGATATTGGTAATGTTATGTCATTTTCCATGCTTGGCTTGGATTGAAATTTGAACAAGCATGGCCTTAGACAAAGCATGTCTTTTTTGTCTTGTTGAGCCCTTTGGATCAGGAAGAGTACATTAGAGGTCCATGATGTTGTGTTTCATGCCATCAATCTTTTTCTTGTGTTTATACAAGGTTTTTTAATTGTGTCAGGTGACATATATTTGAGTTTTAGTGGATTTTTGTTAAAAAATATTTTATTTATATTCAATTTATTTATTGATTCGTGTCGTATCAAATTTTTGTCCAGTATAAATCGTGTATAATCGATATATAAACAAAACATATTATATATTTATTTTGATTAATTTCACATGTATCTACGATTCGAGTCCACTCGTTTACGAAACGAATAACTTAAAGAAAATTCAAAATTTCTAATTTTGTGTCGTATTAACAAATTGTGTCATATTTTGATACACCTAGTTTATACAAGTTTATCTAGTGATAATCACAAATTTGTGTTTTTATATTTTTTTTATGTTGGATTATATTATGTTACATTATGTTATATTGAATGATATTGTGTTGAATTTACGAGAGAGACAAACTTTTAATTATATTATGTTAAATTATGTTGTAGATAAGGTTTTAATTATATTATGTTGTAAATGATAAAATTTTAATTATGTTATAATATTCTATAATTATGCTAAATTATTTAGAATTTTGGATTATGTTGGTTTAGGTTTGGGCGGGTAAGAAGAACGAGGGTAGGGGCGAGGGACGGAGCGGGAACAGGGATTACAAATTTAACCGTAGATAGGAATGAAAATTATACCCGTTAAAGGGGATGGACCAAGGATGGACGAAATTTTTTTAAGCGGGTACGAGGATGGAGACTACACCCCGTCCCTGCTTTGGTCCACTGTCATCCCTAATTACAACTATTTTCACATTCTTTTTTGGATAAAATTATATATACCGAATTATTTGTAATTGTTGAATTAATAATATGACTCACTGATCCAATCTGATGACGACAAATGATTTGATGCACCTGTTTGGTGTTCATAACATTGCTATTTTTTTTTATTATTTAGGTTGCACTTTTCCGTATATAATGGAAACAAAATCTAAGGCAAAAGTAATTTTTTAGTATTTGTGTATCAAATGGTGTTATGCTCCACTTGGTATGTTATTGGATCTATGTTCATTGATGTGAGCCAAAGTGGCAATGGCCTATGACATGAGGTACTTCTTTCTTCATTCGCTAGTAAGAAGTCAACAAGTAGTGTGTATTGCGTGGTTCTACTATTTTTTTTTTCTTGGACACTAGAGTGATTGGACATTGGACTAGAATAGAATTCGATTTCCCAGCCAAAAAAACGAGTGATGTGCTTATCTTGCATTGAATATTAACACAAAAGTCACTCTTCTAAACGTATTTATCGTTTAACATGTTATGATCACACAACACCCCAATGATTATTATAAACTTAATCGTTTATTCTCAAAATTTGGTATACATTACATTCTCTTTGTACCTTTATACCAACAATTTTTTTTTTCTTTTTTAGTACGTTTGATAGAATGGATGAAAAAAATAGAAAAATGAAAAAGCGGGAGGAATTGATTTTCCATCTATTAGGAAAAGAAAATTTTTTCTCATCTTTTTTTGTTTGGTTGGTGGGATAGAAAATAGGAGGATTGGATGTTCTAATGTTATGTTTGGTAAAGAGAAGGAAAGAAACAAAAAATATTATTGGCTTATTTTACCATAATACATACGATAAGATAGTTAAATTTTTGAACTTACGGGGAGCATATTTTTCTCCCAAAATTTCACACACTCCCCCTCCCCAATTTTACAAACTCAACACAAACACTCCATAACACACACTCATTACATATACACAGACACTTATTATATACACACTCTAATATACGCATAATATCATAACTTAGTATACAGGGATTTCAGTTACTAGGTATCGCTAGTATCCTTAAATGTTACCTACATGCATTTCCTTGTTATATATTTTTTAATTACAAAAATATTTATAAGGTCTCATACACATAGAATCAATTCCAACGATATAAATTAAAAAAAAAAAAAGAATACACTTCACAAATTAAAAAATATAAAATTATCTTTATTGCATCAAATGTGGAGGAATATATCCAATGCAAGGAAAAAAAATAAGAAAAAAACAAAACAAAGATGTGTCCAGTAAAAACTCACAAAGTGAACAAGCAACATCCACGTGGCTAATTTTAGACCAAAAGGGCTAACCATACCATGGATATGTAAGCTTTGAAGGGCATAATAGTAAACCAATTCAACACCGTTTTCCTTCCCTAGCAAATAAGGGAAAATATTTCCTTTCCTTCCGTTTTCCACTCAGCTTCCTACCGAACAGAGGGTTCATGTGCAGAACGATATTGGTAATGTCATGTCATTTTCCATGCTCGGCTTTGATTGAAATTTGAACAGAATGGGCGGCATGGCCTTAGACAAAACATGTCTATCTTGTTTGGATTTTTTGAAAGTTGGTACACCTAATTAAACTTAATTGTAAAAATATACATAGAACAAAATGTGAGTTAAAAAAATATAAATACCCATTTTATGGTCATTTAATTTAAAATCTCTTATCTTTAATGCACATTGATTCATGTGTGTTTATTACTACATATAAATACGTATTTAATGCATCTTGATTCATGTGTGTTAATACATGTAAATATGTGTATATACTTGTTTAAGTATATATATATACTTATTAAATATTTTATCTAAATTTTGAATTATTTTAACGCACCTTAATTCATGCATTTTTTTTTTTGGAAAGTGATTTTATTTTTAAATTATATTTAATGCACCTTGATTCAAGCGTTTTTTTTTAGGGGGGGAATTGGTGTTATTTTCAAATTAATTTAATATTCGAATAATGTAATAATGTAACAATAACAGTGTAACAAATACACTGTAACAAAAACAGTGTAACAAATACATTGTAACAAAAACAGTGTTCAGTAATTTTGTGTATGTGGTAACAAATTCAAAAAGAAGATGGACTATTTTGAATGAAATTATATGAAATTATATGTTTGACAAAATGTAATAGTGGAATATTTTGTATAAATAGCTTGTTACATTGTTATTGTTATACTGTTACACTTTTATTGTTACATTGTTATTGATACACTTTTATTGTTACATTGTTATTGCTACAATGTTATACTTTTATTGTTACACTGTTATTGTTATACTATTACATTATTCAGATATTAAATTAATTTGAAAATAAAACCACTTTCTAAAAAAAAAAATGCATGAATCAAGGTGCATTAAAAGATAATTCAAAGTTTAAATAAGAGATTTAACAATAAATATATACATACATACATACATATGTGTGTGTGTGTGTATATATATATATATATAAACGTGTATATATAAATATATATGTATTTATGTATATATATATATATTAAAGTTCTCCCATAAAACTAAAAGATGTTTAATGGAGGGCAAAAATGTCACAATAAAAATAGATAAATTCAAATTATATATTTGGATACAAATAAGTATCAAAATTAAGTACTTAATAACTCTATATTTTTTAGTATGTACTATTTACCAAATAAATCTAATTTAGTGTACCCTTTACAATTTACCTTTTTTGTCTCGCGGAGCCCTTTGGATCAGGAAGAGTACACTAGAGGCCCATGATGTTGTGTTTCATGCCATAAATTATAGAGGGATTACTAAGTTTTCAACGTCCTTTGCCCACTTTTTCTTGTGTTTATACAAGGTCTTTTAATTGTGTCTAGTGACACATATTCGAGCTTTGGTGAATTTCTGTTAAAAAATATTTTATTGATATTCAATTTATTTATTGATTTGTATCATATCAATTTTTTGTCCAATATAAATAGTATATAATTGATATATAAACAAGACGTATTATATATTTATTTTGATTAATTTCACATGTATTTGTAATTTGAGTCCACTCAATTATGAAATGAATAACTTAAAAAAAACTCAAAATCTCTAATTTTGTATCGTATTAACAAATTGTATCATATTTTGATACATCTAGTTAGTGATGTGCTCATTTTTTGTCATGTATTATTATGAGGAAGAATAACGGTGAACTTTAAACTCACGATCTTAAGATCCAACAAAAGGCGGTGGCAATCAACCGCTAATTTGGTGATAAGAAACCAAGATCATGAGTCTGATTCAATAATAGGTTTAAATTGCATTGCTTCTTTTTATCTTGATTAAGGATGTAATATGAAAATTTTGATTTTTTATTGCATAAATTAAGAATTTAAAAATCTTTTGAGATACAATGTAATATTTGCCAGAGCCCTTTGGAGGGTGGATGACATTGAGTTGAGACTTATAAAGAGGAGAGAGGTGGTTTCTGGGGGCTGGGTTTCTAGAAAGTCTCATAGGGTGGGGGTGGTTGCCAGTTTTAGGGGAGCGCCACCGATGTTCAGGAGGTGGGTGAAAGGGGTGGGGTCTCCGATGTAGTGCTGCTATGCTGGGTGTTAAACATTATCTTCCTGTGAACCCATCTGAATCATCAGTCTCATGCGATTATATTCGTCGGTAAAATCAAGCAAGAACAGACATCAACAAAAGATGAATCCTAAGTTTTCAGCTAGATGGCATCAAGGAACCCACATGTGCAAAACCTTCCAAAGATCTTGCGCATGTAGTAATTCAGAAGTTGTGACTAGTCGGTGGTGATTGTTTCGCTCCGTTCCTTTTTTAATGTGTCCAAAGAAGTGAATGGCATCTCCTTTCCTTCCATATACATATTGACACTCAACCATAGTCATCGACTTATCAAAGATCATTACCACTTCACATCCACTTATACTTCTCATAACGAGGAATAAAGTGACGACCTTATAATTTCGTAACTCTATATAGTGTAGACCTGGGCTTAGATAAGGACATGTTACATGGGAACTTTAAGGAATCCTTCTACCTAGTTGACCCAGTCCAACTGATTTTACATTTGCAATCGTGTACATCAACAAACTAACATCTCAACAAACTTAGTATGAGTATTAATTATAATATTAAAACTATTTTCAGAATTGAGCAATAGGATTTCAATCCAGAACACATGGACACAATCACGAGTATTCTCTCCTACCATTGGAGGCATGGATCCTCCTTTCAACATCTCCTAGTCTTTTTATGTCATCCATATAACATAACATGCCCGTGTATAAAACTCCTGTCAGGCATGCCTGGATGACAATGTCAAAACCACATGAAATCTATATTTGTAGTAGCAACCTCAGGTCAAATGACTTTTGCAGCATGTCCTCTGAATTAGTCTTCCACATGACAGTGTGAAGTACAAGACTTGTTCAATGATGGTCTAGTTTAGTGTGTGTTATCCTACAAACACAATGTTCACAAAGAGTCTCCACTTTGGTGGCTGAGACCCACCACCCCATCACTTATAGTAGTTCAACATATGACTACTTTGAGTGATTTTACAAATATCTTTACACGAGCATGTTTTGAACCCACGCTATTACAATGAGAAACATGGGTCTAAAACACGCTTTTATGGAGATATTAGATACCATATCTCCAGATTGTCTTAAAAATGATTTTTTGACACTAGTAGTCTCGGTAGTAGAAGACTAATCTAAACGAAAGGAGACAGAGGTTGTAGGAAGATCATCTGCTGCCGACGATGCAGAACCCTCACGTCAACAATTAAATCCCAATCATCAATTTGATTTCCTTGCAGTATAACTGAAAACATATCATGTCATCCCCTATGAAATGAATAACTATACCATGTCATTAAAAACAAAATCCAACTTTGAAGGGCATGAAATTTTAAGTGTGTTCAAACAAAACCAAGAAATGACAGAGCTGAAGAGCTCAATTTCTTCTGGCAACAATGACATTCCAAATAAAGTGACAAAATTCATAACGTATTGAATCAAATCACTCAGGATGCATCAATGATCATGAAAAATTTAGAAGATGAGAGACTAGTTGCAATTAAAGATGAAGTGGTTTCAGAAATACATGATCAAACATGTCACATCAAACCCAAAATTAAGCAGAAATAACAATACTTATTGAGCTGAATTTCGTTTGAAAATTGGTTACAGGAAATAACAACATAACATTGATCAAAGATAAGTGCATGAGAACAAGTAGTTCTAACCAGGAGTGGAGCAGGATTTCAATCACTTCATCTTAGCCTCAGTGAACAGAACGTGACGATTCACACGAGGATCATATTTCCAAAACTCGAGCTTTGTAGGGATTCTGCGAGGATTCTTCCTCTTCACGTAGAAAAATCCAGTCCCAGCAGCTGAAACAAGCCTGATGAACATTGTAGCCTGCTTCTTCTTGTCCCCCATTTCTCAAATTTCAACAAGTAAAAGCCCAATATCTGTCTCCAACAAGAGCTCCCAAAACCCTAGCTACAGTGAGAAAATGAGCGAGACGAGCTCGAAATAAACCCTTACAAAAAAATAAAATGAGACTCAACAAGAAGATACCTCTTTACCTGACGCAATGCCTCCGGTGTTAAAAGACATAAATGCCCCCATAAATTAAAATATAATAGTAATTTCTCAACTACAAAAGTAGTATGTCACCCCTGCGTAAGATAGCACTTTTCACTATAGCATCTTCGTCTCCAGATGTCTTAAAGCGTACTATCATCGAAACAAAGTTGTCCATTAACTTTTTCCCTTAGATTTTCTGTTTGGTTGCGGAGAAACTTCTGGAAAATAATGAAATTTTTTCTCTTTGATTGCGGATTGAACATTTTCCGCGTGTTTTTTTTTTTTTTTTTTTTTGNACCAAAAGGGCTAACCATACCATGGATATGTAAGCTTTGAAGGGCATAATAGTAAATCAATTCAACACCGTTTTCCTTCCCTAGCAAATAAGGGAAAATATTTCCTTTCCTTCCGTTTTCCATTCAGCTTCCTACCGAACAGAGGGTTCATGTGCAGAACGATATTGCTAATGTCATGTCATTTTCCATGCTCGGCTTTGATTGAAATTTGAACAGAATGGGCGGCATGGCCTTAGACAAAACATGTCTATTTTGTTTGGATTTTTTGAAAGTTGGTACACCTAATTAAACTTAATTGTAAAAATATACATAGAACAAAATGTGAGTTAAAAANGGCGGCATGGCCTTAGACAAAACATGTCTATTTTGTTTGGATTTTTTAAAAGTTGGTACACCTAATTAAACTTAATTGTAAAAATATACATAGAACAAAATGTGAGTTAAAAAGATATAAATGCTCATTTTATGGTCATTTAATTTAAAATATCTTATCTTTAATGCACCTTGATTCATGTGTGTTTGTTAATACATATAAATACGTATTTAATGCATCTTGATTCATGTGTGTTAATACATGTAAATATGTGTATATACTTGTTTAAGTATATATATATACTTATTAAATATTTTATCTAAATTTTTAATTATTTTAACGCACCTTAATTCATGCATTTTTTTTTTTGGAAAGTGATTTTATTTTCAAATTATATTTAATGCACCTTGATTCAAGCGTTTTTTTTTTTTTGGGGGAAATTGGTGTTATTTTCAAATTAATTTAATATCCGAATAATGTAATAATGTAACAATAACAGTGTAACAAATACACTGTAACAAAAACAGTGTAACAAATACATTGTAACAAAAGCAATGTTCAGTAGTTTTGTGTATGTGGTAACAAATTCAAAAAGAAGATGGACTATTTTGAATGAAATTATATGAAACTATATGTTTGACAAAATGTAATAGTAGAATATTTTGTATAAATAGCTTGTTACATTATTATTGTTATACTGTTACACTTTTATTGTTACATTGTTATTGCTACACTGTTATACTTTTATTGTTATACTATTACACTATTCAGATATTAAATTAATTTGAAAATAAAACCACTTTCTAAAAAAAAAATGCATGAATCAAAGTGCATTAAAAGATAATTCAAAATTTAAATAAGAGATTTAACAATAAATATATACATACATACATACATATGTGTGTGTATATATAAATATATATATATATTTATGTATATATATATTAAAGTTCTCCCATAAAACTAGGAGATGTTTAATGGAGGGCAAAAATGTCACAATAAAAATAGATAAATTCAAATTATGTATTTGGNGCGAGCACGGTGGACGCGGTCGGAGAGCCGATCCCGACGTCGGCGGTGCTGATGGCGGCGTCGAAGCACATAGCGACGAGATGCAGGTGAGAGAACGTGGCCTTCCTCAAATGCAAGAAGGACGATCCTAACCCTGAGAAATGCCTCGACAAAGGCCACCAAGTCACTCGCTGTGTTCTTCGCCTGTAAGCAAATATTCATAGTCATATTTACACATTCACAGTTATGTATGTTCATTGAACTTTTTCATGAGGAAATAGTGAATTTCCTGGTCTAATAACACCTTTGTGATGCNTAACTCTATATTGTTTAGTATGTACTATTTACCAAATAAATCTAATTTAGTGTACCCTTTACAATTTACCTTTTTTTGTCTTGCGGAGCCTTTGGATCAGGAAGAGTACACTAGAGGCCCATGATGTTGTGTTTCATGCCATAAATTATAGAGGGATTACTAAGTTTTCAACGTCCTTTGCCCACTTTTTCTTGTGTTTATACAAGGTCTTTTAATTGTGTCTAGTGACACATATTCGAGCTTTGGTGAATTTCTGTTAAAAAATATTTTATTGATATTCAATTTATTTATTGATTCGTATCATATCAATTTTTTGTCCAATATAAATAGTATATAATTGATATATAAACAAGACGTATTATATATTTATTTTGATTAATTTCACATGTATTTGTAATTTGAGTCCACTCGATTATGAAATGAATAACTTAAAAAAAACTCAAAATCTCTAATTTTGTATCGTATTAACAAGTTGTATCATATTTTGATACATCTAGTTAGTGATGTGCTCATTTTTTGTCATGTATTATTATGAGGAAGAATAACGGTGAACTTTAAACTCACGATCTTAAGATCCAACAAAAGGCGGTGGCAATCAACCGCTAATTTGGTGATAAGAAACCAAGATCATGAGTCTGATTCAATAATAGGTTTAAATTGCATTGCTTCTTTTTATCTTGATTAAGGATGTAATATGAAAATTTTGATTTTTTATTGCATAAATTAAGAATTTAAAAATCTTTTGAGATACAATGTAATATTTGCCAGAGCCCTTTGGAGGGTGGATGACATTGAGTTGAGACTTATAAAGAGGAGAGAGGTGGTTTCTGGGGGCTGGGTTTCTAGAAAGTCTCATAGGGTGGGGGTGGTTGCCAGTTTTAGGGGAGCGCCACCGATGTTCAGGAGGTGGGTGAAAGGGGTGGGGTCTCCGATGTAGTGCTGCTATGCTGGGTGTTAAACATTATCTTCCTGTGAACCCATCTGAATCATCAGTCTCATGCGATTATATTCGTCGGTAAAATCAAGCAAGAACAGACATCAACAAAAGATGAATCCTAGGTTTTCAGCTAGATGGCATCAAGGAACCCACATGTGCAAAACCTTCCAAAGATCTTGCGCATGTTCATTAAGTCTTCAACACTGATCAGCCACCACTAACAAAGCGAGGCAAGGAAAAAAAATGTGTCCAAAGAAGTGAATGGCATCTCCTTTCCTTCCATATACATATTGACACTCAACCATAGTCATCGACTTATCAAAGATCATTACCACTTCACATCCACTTATACTTCTCATAACGAGGAATAAAGTGACGACCTTATAATTTCGTAACTCTATATAGTGTAGACCTGGGCTTAGATAAGGACATGTTACATGGGAACTTTAAGGAATCCTTCTACCTAGTTGACCCAGTCCAACTGATTTTACATTTGCAATCGTGTACATCAACAAACTAACATCTCAACAAACTTAGTATGAGTATTAATTATAATATTAAAACTATTTTCAGAATTGAGCAATAGGATTTCAATCCAGAACACATGGACACAATCACGAGTATTCTCTCCTACCATTGGAGGCATGGATCCTCCTTTCAACATCTCCTAGTCTTTTTATGTCATCCATATAACATAACATGCCCGTGTATAAAACTCCTGTCAGGCATGCCTGGATGACAATGTCAAAACCACATGAAATCTATATTTGTAGTAGCAACCTCAGGTCAAATGACTTTTGCAGCATGTTCTCTGAATTAGTCTTCCANACACATTCACAGTTATGTATGTTCATTGAACTTTTTCATGAGGAAATAGTGAATTTCCTGGTCTAATAACACCTTTGTGATGNGCACATTCACAGTTATGTATGTTCGTTGAACTTTTTCATGAGGAAATAGTGAATTTCCTGGTCTAATAACACCTTTGTGATGCATTTGGCAACATGAAATTGGAATTGGAGNGGAGTGGAGCAGGATTTCAATCACTTCATCTTAGCCTCAGTGAACAGAACGTGACGATTCACACGAGGATCATATTTCCAAAACTCGAGCTTTGTAGGGATTCTGCGAGGATTCTTCCTCTTCACGTAGAAAAATCCAGTCCCAGCAGCTGAAACAAGCCTGATGAACATTGTAGCCTGCTTCTTCTTGTCCCCCATTTCTCAAATTTCAACAAGTAAAAGCCCAATATCTGTCTCCAACAAGAGCTCCCAAAACCCTAGCTACAGTGAGAAAATGAGCGAGACGAGCTCGAAATAAACCCTTACAAAAAAATAAAATGAGACTCAACAAGAAGATACCTTTTTACCTGACGCAATGCCTCCGGTGTTAAAAGACATAAATGCCCCCATAAATTAAAATATAATAGTAATTTCTCAACTACAAAAGTAGTATGTCACCCCTGCGTAAGATAGCACTTTTCACTATAGCATCTTCGTCTCCAGATGTCTTAAAGCGTACTATCATCGAAACAAAGTTGTCCATTAACTTTTTCCCTTAGATTTTCTGTTTGGTTGCGGAGAAACTTCTGGAAAATAATGAAATTTTTTCTCTTTGATTGCGGATTGAACATTTTCCGCGTGTTTTTTTTTTTTTTTTTCTGATTTGGTCAGGAGGAAGCGATTGGGAGAGATGGCGAGCACGGTGGACGCGGTCGGAGAGCCGATCCCGACGTCGGCGGTGCTGATGGCGGCGTCGAAGCACATAGCGACGAGATGCAGGTGAGAGAACGTGGCCTTCCTCAAATGCAAGAAGGACGATCCTAACCCTGAGAAATGCCTCGACAAAGGCCACCAAGTCACTCGCTGTGTTCTTCGCCTGTAAGCAAATATTCATAGTCATATTTACACATTCACAGTTATGTATGTTCATTGAACTTTTTCATGAGGAAATAGTGAATTTCCTGGTCTAATAACACCTTTGTGATGCATTTGGCAACATGAAATTGGAATTGGAGTTTTACCGAAGCCTTGGTTTTTTTTTGAAAGCATTTATGATTGATTATCTTTGGGTCTGTACAAAATTTGAATTGGTTCTCTTTAAAAGTCCAATTTCAGCTAAATGCATCGTTATTTCTGACTATCATTGTAGCTATTTTATCACGCACAACTTACATAATCTAGAACACTACAAATTGGGATGTCGATGTGCATTGTTAATCTGATTGCTTATATACAGTTTCAAGTATGTTGCTGAGTGATAATCTTTAGCCTTTGCGATATGTAGATGGATCTTGTTGCTGACGCTGCTGCACAAAATTGAAGTCATTGGTTATAGAGAAAAGATTACTCATTAATCTTACATTATACCTCCTTTGGGTATTGACAGCTGGGCTTTTGCGGGAGTCATTAAGGTGTTTTTAATAGCAAAGTCTGTAGAAAATTCTTTCATTCAAAAGCAAAATTGTTACTTTGTTGCAGTAGCGCCTCAATAAGTTGGGTTGTTTTCAATTCTAGTTTCAAGTTTAGTAGAGATAAAATTGATTCTAGATGGCCAGGAATGTTGGAAATTTTTTGGTGATGCAATAGTGAACGGGGGGATGTGGCACATAAGCATCTATTTTCATGTAGTTCTGGTCTGACAGGGCTATGCATGTGACCAAAATATTTGTAGCTGATGAGATGGGACTCAGTCTATGCAACAAAAGGAGTAATACAAAGCAAAAACAGTCTTAGGGGTTGCACTTTGTACATGTCTCATGCAAGATNATCTACTAATACAAAGCAAAAACAGTCTTAGGGGTTGCACTTTGTACATGTCTCATGCAAGATAGCTGAATTACTTAGTCTTGCAACAACAGAGATACAGGTTTGTTGGACCAAGGCTGTATCCTTCAGCTTCTTTTGTAGAAATATGGATACTTGTTCTTCAGCTGCTAAGAATGGGATCTACTGTATGGCTTGGAGCGTGCATCTTTTGTAATGGTTTTCTTAAATACATGTGAAGGATTTTTGGTAGTTAGGTGCTTAAATTCTCAGGAATAGGATTTAAATATTCGGATCATGAAACCANTTCTTAAATACATGTGAAGGATTTTTCGTAGTTAGGTGCTTAAATTCTCAGGAATAGGATTTAAATATTCGGATCATGAAACCATTGAGAGAAATGTTATCCTGCTTTCTTGATAATTCAAAAGTGAAGTGTTCCAACCTTACCTAAAATTTAAGGCTGAACTTCTTTTATGTTTACATTGATAATTTGTTGCTTCTATCTATCAAGAAAAAATGACAAGAAACTAGTAAGGAGCATTTCTGAATTATCCTATACTTGGCCATGTAGGCTGAAAGATCTTCATCAAAGGTGCACAAAAGAGATGGATGCTTATGCCGCCTGTCTGTACGACCATACGAATGAATTTGAGTTATGCCGTAAAGAGCAGAAAGAGTTTGAGAAAGCATGCCCATTGGAATGAGTGGAATGACACCTTCAGTCACATTCTCCATAATTTAGGTCGGTCTGCTATTAGCAGAACTTCTTGTTGAGTTCACTTATGATGCAATTGGTTGTGGGTGTGGATGCCTCTTCCCAATCATAATTTCAACATACCTTGGTGCAATGATTGTGTTATGTGCATATTTTTACTATATTTTTTCTGTAATCTAAGAGTTGGCTATTGAAAAATTGTTAATGAGTGAGTTGGTGATAGAATATTTTGTGGATAGTTTTCTAAGTGGTTACTAGATAGTGGAGTTATGGATTATGTAAGTTATTAAAGTAGTTTTTATCATCTTAAATTGTAAGGTCTTTTCATCAATGAAATGATATTTTTTTATAAAGTTTGAAAATTAGGTTCTTCTCGAATTGAATCATTGGAGTTTTCCATTCCACCCCTTAGANAAGTTATTAAAGTAGTTTTTATCATCTTAAATTGTAAGGTCTTTTCATCAATGAAAGGATATTTTTTTATAAAGTTTGAAAATTAGGTTCTTCTCGAATTGAATCATTGGAGTTTTCCATTCCACCCCTTAGAAGCAGGTTTTCTCTTCCGATTATATTTTTATTCTATGCGCAAGGGCGCTCATTTTGGCTCCTTTTGCTCGCCTACACACAGATATCACGATCGTAGAACATCTTGACCAGTAAGTCTTTCCTGCACCATTTGGAATGTATTGAAAAAAGTATGGTGACCCTCATATATGCCTTGATAACAAACATCTCTAAAATGACATGTTGACCTCTGTCTCCGAAAACTTCCAGTGCAAGCAAATCCAACCTTATCAGAAACTGATAATTTAATATCCTATGACCGCCAAACTGAGAGCGAATCAAAACTATCCTGACTGATGAAATCAGTGAACATTTACTATGAGTCGCTCAGGCTGTTCTGCAACGAACCAATTGGCACCACTCTCTGTCCAATTAGGAGAATCATCCCTTGACTTGCTAGACCACAAAGCTGGACCTCCCCTCCCTACTTACTAGTTTGACTGCATTGATTCACTGGATGGCCTTTTTTTGGTTACAAAAAGTTTAGAGTTTATCTGAGTTGTCACGTTAAACAAGTTAACAAGAGTAAAAGTGCATTTCAAAAAGCAAAAAATTGAAGAATACAAGCTTGTGCCACTTTTCATTCTACTCCTATTTTCTAGAAATAAGGAGTGCTACTGCACACATTTAGCGCACCCCTCGTCCTTTACTGGATGGAGTACATTTCGGAAATGTGTGATAATATTAGTAAAATGGACCTTAAAATTGGCTAAAATTGTCGGAAACATGCTTTGATATTTACATACTACATGTCACGNTGAACTGTTATAAGTCAGAATGTCATCCTTTACTTGGACTGTAATAAGTCCAAATGTAATATTTCATGTCCTATTTGGATGGAGTACATTTCGGAAATGTGTGATAATATTAGTAAAATGGACCTTAAAATTGGCTAAAATTGTCGGAAACATGCTTTGATATTTACATACTACATGTCACGGGCGCTTCTAATTGCAGTTCTCCAAAATTCTATAGAAATAAAAAAAAAAAAAAAAATTGAGTAGTTGGCTCCTTGCACTTGTTGGAAACAATAATTCAGTAGATATAATCAATCTCAACCCCACGTACTCAAACCTACCATATCTAGAACAGAATTAAGCAATTTTACCAAGACGAAATCCAACCAAATAAACAGGAAAATGAGCTTCAGTGCAAACGCCTTACAAGTTAATACTTCCATACCAGTGAAATTTGAAGCCATGAGATCCAACAAAAGCAAAATGACAGCAGTATCAACGATAGTAAGTCCCACATAGCAAACTTCACATTCAGTGATACCAGAATATAGTCCCAGTCTAGTTTAACTTATAGCAGAGTACACTCTACAATTAGAACAGGAAGAACGGCACCACATGACAACAGCAGCATGTTTATCATCCATCAATGCGGACTGCACAGAAGCCACCAATTAGTTTGCAAAAATAGAAGAGGGAGAGAGAGAGAGGGGGGGGGGGGCTAA
>CAUOFW020003758.1:419779-495338 GCA_963454935.2 Ilex paraguariensis
AAAAAAAAAAAAAAAAACCTGTGGCTTTGCAAAAGAAACAAACCACATTCTTCTATAGGCATCCAGTGCCACTCCTATGACTGAATACCCCAGTACTTACTGGAAGACAGTTATGCAATTGGTTAAAATGTATTATAAGTGTACATGGTTCCAATAACATGTAGCTGTTTTGTACTACCAGATCTAGTGGAACTGCACAAGGACCAGAAAGATAACTACAACTGCTTCGTAGAATGTGGAGAGGAAGACACCCTAGTCCATGGGGGTGGGGAAAGAGATGGAGATGGAGATGGAAATTAAGTTTGATAAAGTATTATGAAGGGCATAAAAGGAGCAGGGAGTATAAAAGACAGTACAAGAATGCCCAAATATATATGATATAGGAGCGCAACTACAACTCCTAGTGCAGATCTATAAAAACCGACCTTGAGTCATGCCTTTCTTCAGAAGGTGAGCGCGAGTAAGCTGCCACAAAAGAAACTATAATAATTTAGTGAGGAAAGAAAAACAGAAGACATGTGACAACAATATTTGATATCAGAAATGCTGTGTCGATCAATATTTAATTGCACGAGCTATAAGAGGGAAAAAAAAATCTTGGTCAAAAGGTCAAACAAGTAAAACGGCTGAAAGTTCAAACTGACAGTGATATCGGCGTCTTGGAGACCTTGAAGGACTTCGCCTCCTGTGGCTTCCTCGACCACTATACATAAAAGTAAATATTGTGTAAGCAACTGCTTGAAAAGATAAATCAAACTTTCTGTGGGAAATAAATGGTGCAACAGTGTCAGAACAGAACAACAAATTAAAATAATACGTTGGGCGCGTCATTCTGCGCATGTCCTGCGGAGTTTTCCTGTTCTCTTCAGCAAAAACAATTCTTATCTCACGTCCTCCAATTACTGTATAATTGAGTTGTTGCTTCGCCTCAGCAGCATCTTCAGCATAACGAAACTTCACAAATCCAAAGCCTCTAGGTTCCCTGAGAATTCAAGTAAGAACTATGTTAAACCACAGAAAACTATGGCCTAATATAAAAGAACAAGAAGTATTAAGCAAGAGTCCAGATAATCCACCAATCATCTCTACTTTTACCCACAGAGTTTGCTAGAGAAACAGAGCTAAACATCTCACCAGAATGACCAATAACACCAATTCCATGTTTGAACTTTGAAGACATCATAAATTGCCTCAACTTTCTAGTTTAAGTCACATAAACCAAATCCCCAATTTCAACATACTGCCAGACCCATGCAGGCCAAATTGATGGAGTCCATGAGACCCCTGTATGAAAAATTTTATACTGAAAAACCTGAACCAAATGGAGAAAAGTATGCGCAAACAAAAATTTATTGCTCCCTATCTAAGCCAAGGCAAAAAATTACAATCAAGACAAAGGGAACTCAGCTGGGGTAATTTTATTAACATGTGCGGCAATGATCAGTGACTCCCTTACAAGGAATATTATTAAAAAAAACTTGAAGTCTACTGCCTCAAAAATGGTATTGCTTTTTTTCTTTTTCTTTTTAAAGCAAGAACAGATTATTTTGACAAATCTTACACCCAAGAATAGACACAAATTAAGCAAAAAAGAATCATGCAACTAGCCAAAGTAGCTCTTGTCATGTGAGACTGTAAAAGAAATATAATACGTGACCTTATTTTCTACCGAAAGTCATTTTTCAGATTCTATAACTTCATAAATTTGAGCTCCAGGGCCCTTAGGCAAACACGTCTGACTCCGCTGTAGCACATATTAAAAAAAAAAAAAACCGTCTGACAAAGTTGATGCCATATTTTTTTACAATGAGTGTAAAAGGAATGAGTAGTGAGTATCCAAAACCTGTAATGGGTGATTCCTTGTTTCACTTAGGAAATCACTGAAATTTCCGAATCAGTATGTAGTGAGGTTGCACTTGTCTACGTATACATGGGCATAAATCTTCATATATGTATTTCTGTGAATAGTGTGCTAACTTTATATCACTTCCATGAAATCAAAATCAGATTTTTTTAAGCTCTATTAACAGAACTATAAGTTGAAATTAAGATCCCCATTACCAAAACTGTCTCAACCAATAGGTATTCGAATCCAACAGGCACACGAGAGAGATACTTCATCTTACATTCTCAATGAAGTGACCCAGACAATAAAACTCATTAATTAGGCGGGAGACTGAGAGAGGCATTGGAAAGTCTTTCCCCTTCTCATGACTTCAGTACAGCGAGGTAGATCGCACATCATAATTGACTAGACAACATGATATTTAAATCATGAACATCCACCACTATTGCAAGAGTTGCTCCACACAACATCCCCACGACCACCACATGCACAACAACAAATGATCTTCATCCTATCGCACTGCCAAAAAGCAGTCAGATAGGATGAAGATCCCCTTTTACAATCCAATGATAAAGCTCAACTAGAATGCTATGCTACAATGATGTAAAGAACATTGCAACTCAAGTGCAAGAAAATAGCTTTCATTGCCATCCCAACCATGAAAGCATTTGTGCCTTTGATCATATTGTTTGCAGAATCTATCATTTGCCCAAGTTAACTTAGAACTCTTCTGAAAAAATTAAGAGCTTATTAAAGACAGTTTCATAGTGAGAGATAAACTAGGAAGTAACACAGCTGCTCATGATAGGTGTACACTTAAGCTCCTTCGGCAACACAGTTTGAAATATCAAACTATTTCTATCTTGTATCAGTGAAAGCTCTTGTGATAGATAAATAAACATTTATGGTTTTATCTTGCTAGCCTAGTAGTTTTAAGATACTTTCATGCCCCTCTGAACTTCTTTAAACTATGAATTCATGCTATTTAAATTTTCAACTAAAAAAAGTAATCCTAAGCTGCCTCCATAGTCAAATACCCACTCAAATCTAGCATATTTTCAACCAATATTTTGCCGCCCTGTTCTTAGCACAATAATAGAAGTTTAAATAGACTCCAGTAGCATCATAACTTNTGTCAAATACCCACTCAAATCTAGCATATTTTCAACCAATATTTTGCTGCCCTGTTCTTAGCACAATAATAGAAGTTTAAATAGACTCCAGTAGCATCATAACTTCAAAAACAAACTATGAAATATAACTCAATAAAGAAGCATACCCACTGTAGTAATCCTTTGGAAGATACACATCCTTTACTGGACCAAATCGTTCGAATGGAACTCTCAGATCTTCAGGCCTGCAGAACATCATGTGGTACGATAAGTTATTTTCCCCCTTGAGGAATGAATAATGAGATGAATTGGATAACAATGCAGACCCTTTCTTATATTCCATGTGTTATATAGAGTGACATAGTTGGAGGTTCTTGTAACATAATAAATTCATGACTTCTAAAAATGGGAAAGATGTTTTCTCAGTTGCCTTCCATTCCAAAGGGACATTATCAAACATGTGAAAATTCGAAGAGAGAAAAAGCCTCCTTAGTCCCTACGACAATTGAACCACGAAACGATGCTTTAACTTCTGAGCTTAGCAGGCTCACATAAAACTGTACATGCACTAATAAACTATGGGAACCTAAACTTTGTAAACACTTAATTTTTTTCACTCTCTCTCAAACACATATGGCAAGAGTATTAAAGAACATTAGATGACATAGTCGAGTTCCCACGGAAAAGGGAAAAAATAGACAGTCGCATATTAGAGTTGCCACCTAAAAAAACTTGGGGCCTATTTCGTTTCCATCTCTAAAAACAGTATCCGAATACAATTTTTGAGAAAAGTTTTAAAAAAGTATTTTTTGATATTTTTGTATTACAAAACTTGTTTGGTTATATGATTTTGAAAATAGTTTTAAAGTACAAAAAATAGTAAAACCTGTTTGGACAGTAATCTACAAATGGTGTAAAATACACACACACCCACAAGTACATATCTGCTCACAGCATCTCTCTCCATTGTCTTCTTACACAGCACAAACATATACACCCACAAGAGAGAGAACACACACACACATATATATACACATATACATATATACACATATACATATATACACACACATAGATCTGTGTATATATACAATATCTTCTCATAGCGCACACACACATATATATGTATGTGCATATATATATATACACATAGATCTGTGTATATATACAGATTTGAACACAGATCTGTATATATACAAAGATCTATACAGATCTGTTGCACACAGAGAGAGAGAGAGAGAGAGAGAGAGGAGATGGGTTGCGTGATTTGTCGGAGCTTTGTGATTTTCGGGAGCTACACAGATCTGTGATTCGCCAGAGAATCTTACAGGTTCAGTCAAAGGGGAGACACCATTACAGAAAGAGAACGTCAAGGAGAGAGGAAGACAAAAAAAATAGCCTGGCTAATTTTGCTGCTAAGGGAATTCGAAGTGGAGACCTCATTAAAGAGTGGGATTGTTTTCCTTATTTTCTATTTTTGGCTTGAAAACTCATAAAACATCTAAATGATGTTCTCTAGTTTTTGTTCTCAATTCCCACTTTTTTTGAAAAATTGTTTTTGAAAATTGCTGTCCAAACATCATCTTACAAATTTGTGTATTTGTGTGTTTTGAGAACAAAAAACAGTTTTCAAAACACAAACCAAACACACCCTTACAATTTTCTCTTTTATCCTAAATTCATTTGTCTGCCAAAACTACTGGAAATATATGTTTACAAACATATACAATACAGAAAAAAAAAACCTCAGATACTTCTGTATAATGTTACTTTAGTGCATTTTTTAAACAAGAGAGGATGAATAGGAAACACCATTTTCCTACTCTAAAATCTTCAAATAATTCAAACGTAACAAGGTTATTGAACACCCGAACGCAATTTTATGGGGTATTCGGGTATTTCTCAATAATTACATTCAGAAAATAAATCAGAAGCAATACACAACCAACCCAGTAGACAAAGAACATTAAAAAAGATTATAAAAACCTATACCAGTANGTATTAGGGTATTTCTCAATAATTACATTCAGAAAATAAATCAGAAGCAATACACAACCAACCCAGTAGGCAAAGAACATTAAAAAAGATTATAAAAACCTATACCAGTATGTACATATGTATATACAAATCGAAGACATGGTATATGAAAGAGATCATATAACTGTGATAAAAGACCTTGCGTTAAGAGAGATGTTTCGGACAAGAAGACCAGAAGGAGCAGGNTATTCGGGTATTTCTCAATAATTACATTCAGAAAATAAATCAGAAGCAATACACAACCAACCCAGTAGACAAAGAACATTAAAAAAGATTATAAAAACCTATACCAGCATGTACATATGTATATACAAATCGAAGACATGGGATATGAAAGAGATCATATAACTGTGATAAAAGACCTTGCGTTAAGAGAGATGTTTCGGACAAGAAGACCAGAAGGAGCAGGGGAGCGACGGTCTCTGCGAGGCCTTTCGCGAGGGTCATCGTAGCGCTTGCGTCTCACTGGGCTATAGCTTCTGCTTCGGCTTCTGTACCGTCCCATGGCTTTCCAAATTCTCTCTCTCTCTGTAGTGTTCGATAAGGCTTTGAAAACCCTAACCCTATTATAAATCCGACTAGTGTGGAATGTTTTTGGAGGGAGATGGGAGCGATAGTGAAATACCCAGAATAACCCTCGAGTTCCATCCATGGCTGTAAAATGGGGCGGGATGGGATGGGCTGGGCCGGTGTCAATGCCAGCCTCTATTCGAGTTAGATTTGTATCGTATTAACATCTTTGGGTGTTAAGATATATCACCATCCGTTAATTCGATACAAATACAGTATAATACAAAATTAGAGGGTTTAAATTTTCTTTAAATCATCTATTTTGTAAATGAGTGAATTCGATATGACACAATTCATAAACAAAACATTTATGGAGTGAAATTAATAAAAAAAAATACACAACACGATTTGTTTATATACTAATTACACAATTTATAAATAATACGAATGTAATATAATATGATTCATTATACGCAAATTAATGAATAAATTGAACTACTTTTTGATACGAACTTGCTTAAATCTGACACTAATTTCCTTTACCGACAAATTGATTGGGTAACTAAACATTGTTAAATCTAAAATAATTTTAATAGACTTATCCATATTTATGAAGAAAATTCCAAGCCCAAACTGGCCCATCAAAACAGTGGACTGTCAGATTCATGGCACATAATATATTGAGTCTTCTTGAATTACCTTATAATAATTTAAATTCATCATGTAAACTTTTTTTGTGATAAGTCTATTTTTTATCCTATTAATAAGTACTTGAGTCCACCATTTTTTAAAATCATAAAAATACCCTTAACAGATTGTTCAATTATAAAAACTAAAAAAATGTTGAAAGTAATTTTAAATTAATTTATTAAATTATAAATTATTATCCCTTAATTTACTCGTAAATTGAAATTGAAATTTATATTCTCTTCCTCCACCCCTCATGCCTTTGCCTTTTAACAAATAAAATATTTGTTATAACAATTACACCACGTGAATCATCTAATAATAATTAAAGAAGTAGACAAAATGGACTCTACATTTTCAAAGAATTATCTTTTTTTTTTCCCCAACAATTAGGGATGTTTGGGACATTTTTCGTACACTTCACAAATTCCTTCCTCAGTTCGGTCAAAGACAAATCATCCATGTCAGGACTAAGATGTTCATGAAAGATAAATTCATTATATTCTAACCTTCAAAGAGTTGCTATCACTCCATGTAAGATAGTATCTGCCCAATGTAAAAAAAAAAAATAGAATTTACTTTATCCACTTATTTTCTTGTTTTGTCATCATATTATGATAACTAGTAATTATCCGTGCCTTTAATAAAAAAAGATTATGATCAATTAAAAGGCATATCAAATAACTTAGCGCCGAGAACATTGATAAATATATCTTTCATTATACCATTATCCACTATTTAAATATTCAATCATCTGTTCAGNTTTTTCGTACACTTCACAAATTCCTTCCTCAGTTCGGTCAAAGACAAATCATCCATGTCAGGACTAAGATATTCATGAAAGATAAATTCATTATATTCTAACCTTCAAAGGGTTGTTATCACTCCATGTAAGATAGTATCTGCCCAATGTTAAAAAAAAAATAGAATTTACTTTATCCACTTATTTTCTTGTTTTGTCGTTATATTATGATAACTAGTAATTGCCCGTGCCTTTAATAAAAAAATATTATGATCAATTAAAAGGCATATCAAATAACTTAGCGCCGAGAACATTGAGAAATATATCTTTCATTATACCATTATCCACTATTTAAATATTCAATCATCTGTTCAGTAGCACTACTACCAATAACATATTACATGTAATTATAACTACACATATGAATCTCATATTAAAATAGTTGGTGTAACACACAAAATTTCAATAATTAATATAAACAATCTGTTATTTAAAAAAAAATCGACAAAATTTTCTTAAGAAACATGATCCAGTACACAATTCATTATCAAACTTATACGTAAATAAAAACTATCTTGCATCAATAATCTCATCACATCACATATTGTTGTTTCCACTATTTATCAAGTGTTGCAATATAATGACTCAAATATCTAATACCAAAATAAATAAGATACAAATATTAATTGAACTAACACTAAACTTAAGCTAATATGAATAACTGAGTACATTCATTCATTCACCCTGTATAAGTCAAATAATCGTCAATTAAAAAATTAAAATCCAAA
Organism: Ilex paraguariensis; assembly: GCA_963454935.2. Classification (NCBI taxonomy): domain Eukaryota; kingdom Viridiplantae; phylum Streptophyta; class Magnoliopsida; order Aquifoliales; family Aquifoliaceae; genus Ilex; species Ilex paraguariensis. Next base: position 427,502 of record CAUOFW020003758.1, read on the forward strand.
AAAAAAAGTTGAAACTCAAGCTCTGGTTGATTTTCAACCTTGTTGAAATTAATTGGGGTCACTAATTTTTGACAGAACCCCAAAGTCATCGCACTCACCAACCATAATCCTGCCTTAATAAAAAGATTTACTAACTACCACAACATAGACCAACTAATATTCATGCAATTAATGACCAAACAACAAACTTTTAACAAATAAACCCGCATGAAATCACACACATTTCTTATTTTATGATCCCTTAGTTACAAAAAAAAAATTACAGTTTAACCATCCGTTTATTTTGCGTCAATATTAATGCAGCTACGAAAGCGATGGAATAAAAGAAAGAAATATAAAGTAAAAGAAATAAATAAAAGAAAGCAACTTCAACATGAATACAAATCTCATTTCTCAAAAAACAAATAGTGGATGAGTTCTTGATATCCAACTACTATGCAGATGAAGTCAAAAAGATACATTGAAATGGTTGTTAGCACAACTTAGTAATCAAGACAATTGCAACCGTGTAACATAGAAATAGAATTCTAGTTATTCATTGTAATCAAGACAATTGCAACCGTGTAACATAGAAACACATGGGATGAAATTAGCCCCATTGGCTCATTCATTGTCTACTTCTACAACTCAAGCATCAAACTTAAGTGAAGCATCAAACTAATTGACAGGACAAAGTTCAGAATTAATTCATGATCATAATTCACATAAACCATCCTCGGATTCAAGGAATCTACTAAGCCATTCAAAAGTGTAAACATAGGTGGAAAAGTCAAAGAACTCATCAACATCAAAACTGAAGTTTGAGTCCTGATCATGACCACTAGTAGAGGAGATATTGTTCTCCTCTTTTCTCACCTCTCCATGATTAACCGTCTCTATCACCCTTATCTTCTCAGTCCTGGACCTGGTGGAGCCATCTCTCTTTGAACCACCACTTTGTTTCTCCTTCTGGCTTATTTTCTTGCTCAAATAAGAATTCAGTAGTTCTTGATCTCATTATCGGTTCGACTTGGTAATCTTCCCGCAATCAACGACCACCTAGATGATCAGAACATTTAAACAGATCAAATCAAACTCCGCAAAAAAAAAAACTGATATCAAAATANTCAGTAGTTCTTGATCTAATTATCAGTTCGACTTGGTAATCTTCCCGCAATCAACGACCACCTAGATGATCAGAACATTTAAACAGATCAAATCAAACTCCGCAAAAAAAAAAAACTGATATCAAAATAGATTTTAGAATTTGGAGTTGATATATGACCTGTTTCCTAGGAGCTTATGAAGCCTAATGATCAAGTCTTCTTCTTGGTCTGATATACCCTCTCTTAATGTTCGGTGTCAAATAATTCAACCATCTCAGCTTGCAACCCTTACCACATCGATTGAGGCCTGCAGATCATTAATTAAACACGTATCAAACTTAAGATCAGACACAATAACTGGAGAGCTTAATTTGCAATTCAAACTTAAGATCAGACATAACCTGAAATTCAAGCATCAAAAACCAAGAAAGATTAATTTGTGACAACAACAATTCTACTTTTAACTGCTCAATTCAATTGCAAAATTGAAAAGAAATGAACCAAAATGAACCATGAAGGTGGAATTCAATAGGAGTATAGGACAAATTGAATCAAAACTACTACTTTACTGAATTTGGAACTATACAGAAAGTATGATACCCATATTCAAAAATTTCATTTTCTTTCCCAAAAACTCTTATGATCCACTACAATCCCTCTGATGGACATATTGAGCTTTTATAGGAAAACTTGTAAAATCAAGTAAAGATAAACATGAAAAGAGAAATAGAAACTAAAAACCCACTACCTGAAAACATTGTGAAGGAAGTGTTCCTCATGCATCCCCACATTTGATGTCATTTTTTCCTTCCATCCAACACCATACAATTCAATCACCTATTACCCATCACCGAAATTCATCAAACCACTATAAATAGTTGATGTCCAAAAAACACGGGCTAACAGTTTTTTTTCATTTGGGTCTGTCAGGCATTTTTACCCCCCAATCAGATGAATTAATGCATATACAAATATTATGGAATTTAAAACGGTATAGAATAAGAGCTCCCCAACAGATTTCTCATGATTTTGAGTCAAACAAAACACAAAAAAATTAATGACAAAACTTCACAACAACTTTTGATTAGAGATTAAAAAAAAAGAGGAAAAAAAATCAGAGACAAAGAGGTGGATTTAGAAAGAGATAAATAGGTAGATTTAGAAAGTACTGGTAACTAATTTCCCATGATCATCAATCCAAAACAAAGCCGGAAAAAAAAAACAAGGATAATAAAGCTTTACAGCAACATTCAATTCAGAGATAGAAAAAAACGAAGGAAAAAAAATCAGAGAGAGAGAGATTTACAGAGTATTGGCAAGCTGAATATCAGCTTCGAGAGCTTTAAGAGAATCCTTAAACAACTTTCCCATGGCCATGATTTTTCCGAAAAATTAACTCCCATTCAACAGCAGAAAAAATCGGTGGAAGTATGTGAATAAATCTCTAAGTCGGTGGAAGTATGTGAAGGATTTAGAAACCAAAAGGATAAAAGATTGATTTTTAACTCTGCAGATTAACAGTCTACCAAGAAAAAAACTTTCTCTTCTAACAAAGAACACACACTGATCTGATTTAAATAAAATTAAAATAAAAAATTAGTGCTAATTCGGCTATTTTGGTGTGGTTTCGTGGGCTGTGGGATGGGTTTGGTGGGTCTATGGTGGGACATGGGCAATGACATGGTGTGGCAGAGGAGGTGAAGACAAAAGAAATGGAGGAAAACAGAAAGGGGAGATGAATTAACACCCAATTTCAAAACCTTTAATTAACACCCAATTCAAAACCCTAGATTATTCGACTCTTTGCGCGTGTGTGTGTGTGTGACTGTGTGTGCGTGTGTAGAGAGGGAGGTGAGAAACAGAGGGGAGAAAGAGAGGAGAGCTTACCTAGATCGATGGGGTGGCGGGTGAAGGTTGAGAGGGAAGATAGAGGTCGCAAAGGAGAAGACGGACAGAGAGAAGAAGAAGAAGAAGAAGAAGAAAGAGAGACGTTGGCCCTTGGGGAGTTCTGTGTCTGACAATTGAGTTAGGCACTGTGCAAAAGGTTTGGGCGGTATAAGTTTTTCGCGTGGAATGCATTGTCAGCCTTTGGATTAATTTAGAATAATGGTGATGAAATTTAGGCCATTAAATTAAAAATAGATTAAATCTGAACTGTTCTTTTATTTTTTCAAATGAATTAAAATTAAAATAAATTTTAAAGTAAAAATATATTCAAATTAGATTCTAATAATTTTTCTTACAATATAGGATATCATATATTTTATTATGTCATTGAAAATTTATTTTGGTCTTTCTCCATACTTATCGTCAATAGCTAACATATTATAATGTTTCTCCGATAGCTAACATATTAATTTATTTTTTATTTGTATTACCTCCATTTTTTTTCACAAGTATATTCGTTCTTAATGCTATTCTTCATAATTTTATAACACATTTATGTTAATATTTTTATTTTTGACTCTTAATTTATAAAGGTGTTGTTTCTTTATTGTCTAACAGCCAAAAAATGAAAATTCCCTAATTATATATAATAAAAATATTTCAAATAGGTTCAAACGAAAAGGACAACACCAATTATTACAAGGGTAAGTCACATATATTGCCCTTGAACTTTAATCTTTATTATAAATAGCTCCCTCAACGTTTTAACTTTTTTAATTTATTCCTTGAACTATTTAATTCATTTTAATCAGTACCGTCCATTAAATTCAGCGGAGATGAAACCCTAACGAGAACTATAGATAAAAGTTGTTGGAGGGCATTTTTGATATTTTATGTGGGATAAAACCCTAACGCCAACATTATTTATTCTCCTCCCTTTGCTGGCCACAACAAGGACGAGCAATCGATTTTTGCTTGCTCTTTCCTGATTTTTCGTTAAGCCCTAATGATTTTCCTTCTCTTCATCTTTACCGAAAATCTATTATCACATTTTCCTAAAATTGACACAAGCCACTGGAGTCCAAATTGATGCCACCGCAACAGAGCAAATCACGCCACCATGGCATTGTTGGATTCTTGTACGCCACCCAAATTGATGTCACGATAGCCCACCATAACTTGAATTACTAACTAAGTAGAGTACTTGAAGTGATTTTTTGTGGATTGACATTCACTATAATTTAGAGTGAATTTTTTTAATTGATTTATCAAAGCACTATAATTACTGAGTTTTTCTTCTACAAAATCTTTTGGTGGTGTTTTTAAAATCTCAACACTGATCTCCGACAGTGATGACTAGCCAATTTTAGGTGATGGACTACTAGGAAAGATTAAGTTCACTGCATATAACACCTAAAATATCAAAAATACCCTCCATTAGCTTTCATTTGCAATTCACGATAGGATTTCATCCCTGTCTAATGTTTGAATCTAACAGAAAGTGCTGATTAAAATAAATTAAATACCTCAAGAGTAAATTAAAAAAATTAAAAGTTAAAAGGGACAATTTAAAACAAGGGTTAATCTCAAATTGCATTCCTAAAAAATCATTTGAATCTCAATTTACATCCTCAAATATCAAAAATTTTGATTTGTACCCTCAAATATCAAAAAATTGTATCAATGCGTACCTCAAGCTAACGGTTATCAATTTGCCGTTTAAAACTATATGGATAAATTATATCTAGACCCCCTCATGCTTGTTACTTAATTATCTAGACTTCTCACATTTGAAATATTACACCTACATCATTGAAAATTCAAATATGACTAAAAATATTCTCTCAAATGATTATTAAATTAATTTCGTCAAAGTGATGTATTGCACTAGTTATAAAGAATATTATATAAATATCTACATTATATTAAACATTCAAATGGTCAACTTGATTTTAAACTTTAAAGTATAACATACCCATAAAATAAATGATAGTATGAAATTATAATTTTCTTTTAAGATAAAATCATATTTTTTAATGGTTATACTAAAATATATCAACGACTAGGAGTTGTGTGTTACACGTGTATAAACGTCATGATATAGTAGTAATATTCTAAGAGTAATGCTGCATGAACTTAAAAATTAGACTTAAAAAATAGATTTAATAATCACAATAATTGAATAGATAGTAGGTTCTAATAAATGCTGAGACCTACAATGAAATTAATGATTATAATTATCAAGTCTAGTTTTTAAATTTTTTTTTTTAAGTCAATGTAAAATTGTTTATATCCTAAAATGTGAATGAGTCAAAATAATTAAGTGACAAAAATGAGGAGATTTATGTGTAATTTATTCATTATTTTTAGACGGCAAATTGCCGACTGTGCATATTAATACAAATTTATATTTTTAAAAGTATAAATTAAAATTTTAAATTTTTGAAGTTAGAAATTAATATTCGAACGAATATAAATTTATAATTGACCTTTAATACAAAGACTAAACATCGTGGCCCATTTATGTGGAGTACCCTTATTACAATGATGCAACGTAGGGGTCACATTGTATAAAACCCCACAAAACGAATCTTACGNACAATGATGCAACGTAGGGGTCACATTGTATAAAACCCCACAAAACGAATCTTACGATTTTTCGACACACCATCCAACCGCCACCACCCACTGCTGACTTTGACAGTTGGTGACTCTCTTAGCTTCCGTCCCTTCTCCGCAAACCCACTCTCCAACCAACCCCAACCACCCCCACAACCACCACCTTCAAAGATTAGGGTTTCGCTTCACTNACTCTCCAACCAACCCCAACCACCCCCACAACCACCACCTTCAAAGATTAGGGTTTCGCTTCACTCACACACAAATGCAAACTCCGCCATCACCACCACCACCACCACAGCCACCGCAAGAACGACCAATTGCTTATCAAATGGACGACGTCGTTCCTCAACCAGTCATCGAAGGACTCTCGAATTCTCTTTTTGACTGGTCCGATTTCCTCGATTTCAACATTGACGATCAATTATCCATCTCCTTCGACTCGGATCATCCACTGGAAATTCCTCTGGTCTCTGAGCCGCCGCCAATTTCTCCGATTCCGGTATCGTCTCCGGACAATTTGGAGCGGGTTCGGAAACGGGACCCTAGACTGACGTGCTCGAACTTTTTGGCGGGAAAGATTCCTTGTTCGTGTCCGGAGATGGATGCGAAGCTGGAGGAAGAAGAGGGTGGGTCCGGGAAGAAGAGGGCCCGGACGGTGAGGGTATCGGCGGCGACGGCGCGGTGTCAAGTGCCGGGGTGTGAGGCGGATATAACTGAGCTGAAAGGGTATCATAGACGGCATAGGGTTTGTCTGCGGTGTGCGAATGCTAGTACTGTGGTTCTTGATGGGCAGAACAAGAGATATTGTCAGCAGTGTGGCAAGTAAGTTTTTTCGCCTTTTTTTTTCGTACATCGGAAAGTTAAACTAAATGGAGTTTCTAGGGAAAGCAATACTAGCCAGACTAAATTTAGGGAATTTTGATTTTTTTTCGTTTTCGGATGAGTATATTTATGGGGGCTTTTAGTGGAATTGAATGGTGTTCTTAACTTGCAATTATTGCTGAAAAAGTTATATATGTCAAATGGGTATCTGTAACCTATACAGGTGAAGTCTTTAAATTGAATATGAATGGACAAAACTCACAAGTACACACTCTCATGTATTTTGAACCAAATCTGAATGATGAAAGTTGAAGGGTTACTGCCTTGTTNTTAAATTGAATATGAATGGACAAAACTCACAAGTACACACTCTGATGTATTTTGAACCAAATCTGAATGATGAAAGTTGAAGGGTTACTGCCTTGTTGATGAATTACTTCTTAGGATCTACTTGTTATTTATTGAAGAATTTATTATTTTAATGACTCTCCTTTTACTGGTTTGAGCTTTTGCATATTGCAACCCTTTAGAGGTTGAAGTGCANTTGATGAATTACTTCTTAGGATCTACTTGTTATTTATTGAAGAATTTATTATTTTATTGACTCTCCTTTTACTGGTTTGAGCTTTTGCATATTGCAACCCTTTAGAGGTTGAAGTGCAGAGAAAAACATGAAAATTTTGGCCTTTTCAAGTGACTAGATCATGCACGTGGACTTTTTGAGCTATAAATTTGTTTTAATTAAGATTTTAACTTCTTTTTTTAGATCAGTTAAGATTTTAATTTGAAACAATCAAATAAATACAATAACAACTACATACATACAATCAAACAATCTAAATATACTTATTTTAAAATTTTTGTAATTTATAATAGTCNCAATCAAATAAATACAATAACAACTACATACATACAATCAAACAATCTAAATATACCTATTTTAAAATTTTTGTAATTTATAATAGTTGTATACTATATTTTTTTAGAATGAATATTAGTTTTTATTTTTTTACTAACTCTTAATGTTTTGATGAATTACTTTCTTGTAAACTTCTACCCTTAAGGTTTAGAACTTTTCACATGAAGCTAATAATTTTGATTAATATTGTTTGTAATAGTATAGTAGTGGTATAAATATATTTTGTGGTATTCGGGTATATATAACTTAAAAGTATCACGGTCACTTATTAAATTATGAGTAATACTAAAGAGAAATTGTTTTAAGTTATGGTGGTCATCTAGTTATAAACAATTGGTTGAGTAAATTAAAGAAGTTAAGTTGTGGTAAGTAAATTAATGGAATACTGAATATTTCTGGCATTGTTAACAGATAGAAATAAAATGGATTGTAATATTGGCAATACACATAACTAAAAAAAGATGTATTGAAACTAAGACATAAAAGAGAAGAAATGAAAAGTCAAGATTTGATAATATTATCTAAGTNAATAAAATGGATTGTAATATTGGCAATACACATAACTAAAAAAAGATGTATTGAAACTAAGACATAAAAGAGAAGAAAATGAAAAGTCAAGATTTGATAATATTATCTAAGTTATATTAAAATAAATCTTATATTAAATAACATCTTAGTGCCTTTATACAATTTCATTTGAAAATTTAGAAACTTGTCATCAACTAATGAAAATAGATACATAAATAAAAATAAAGTTAATTATTTCAATAATTAACTTTTATATTTTAAAAGAAAGAATATGAAAAGCTTGGATGTGTGTAATATTAATGAAGTTGTATTAATATAAATTTTGTATTAATAATGTTAGTATTGTCTTTANTAACATCTTAGTGCCTTTATACAATTTCATTTGAAAATTTAGAAACTTGTCATCAACTAATGAAAATAGAGACATAAATAAAAATAAAGTTAATTATTTCAATAATTAACTTTTATATTTTAAAAGAAAGAATATGAAAAGCTTGGATGTGTGTAATATTAATGAAGTTGTATTAATATAAATTATGTATTAATAATGTTAGTATTGTCTTAATTATGAGAGGAAACTTATCCAACTAAAAGTTTAGCATTAATGAAGTTCTATTAATATGAGCTCTATATTAAATAGGCTAGTGTTGTCTTTATATTTTGTTTTAGGGTAAAATAGTCAATCAAAAGTTTTTCTTGATAGTGTACTTTTATTAGTAGTATATAGATTCATATCAAAGTTGGGATATGTGAGAGTGTTCTTTTTTGGGGGTGGTGAGACCAGTTTTTTACTTTTTAATTTTATTNATTATGAGAGGAAACTTATCCAACTAAAAGTTTAGCATTAATGAAGTTCTATTAATATGAGCTCTATATTAAATAGGCTAGTGTTGTCTTTATATTTTGTTTTAGGGTAAAATAGTCAATCAAAAGTTTTTCTTGATAGTGTACTTTTATTAGTAGTATACAGATTCATATCAAAGTTGGGATATGTGAGAGAGTTCTTTTTTGGGGGTGGTGAGACCAGTTTTTTACTTTTTAATTTTACTGTCAGCTGATGTGTTCATCCTTTGGCAGGTTTCATATTTTGTCAGATTTTGATGAAGGTAAACGGAGTTGTCGAAGGAAATTAGAACGCCACAATAACAGACGACGCAGAAAATCTACAGATTCCAAAGGGACCGCTGAACTGGAACCTCAACCTGTGCTGTCGGCTGAAGAAGTTGGTTGTGATGATGAAACTGGAAAAGGTATATCCAAATCCAGGTGAATTAAGGGTATGATCTTATATATAGATTCTAGAAAATGATCCTGTATACATTACATTTGGTGCTAGAAGGTCCGTACCGGCACGGATACGTTTGATGGGCTTATCACACTATTACTCGTATTTTGGACTTAATAGATTGTATAATTGTATAGACTCACCTTGTTTTCCCTTCGAAGGTAGCTTGCGTTAATGTAGTTGGAGTTGCTTGATGGCCTAAAAGAGTTCTCTTTGGCACAGATAGCATATGTTTGGTTAGCCAAATAGAGGAAAGGGAAACATTAGTGGAATCTGAAGGACATATTTTGACCCTTGATTCAGCTCACTGTTCCCAAAATATCCAGAGTGATAGCGGTGTATCTTTTGTGGCCTCCGGTGAAGCCCAAATTGATGGGGGAAAAGATAATGCCAAATTCACTCATTCTCCGTCCTATTGTGACAATAGGACTGCTTTCTCCTCTGCGGTAGGTTCTCAATGAATGCCGGCGCTGTTACTTTACCACTTTTTTTTTTGGCCCTCTGAGATTTATTGGACTTGTGACAAACTGATTAGATATACTTCTGTAGTGCCCAACTGGTCGGATCTCATTCAAGCTTTACGATTGGAATCCTGCAGAGTTCCCTCGAAGACTTCGGCACCAAGTATTTAAAGGATTATTATTACAGTTTAGTACTGAAAGGATATTAATGCTTACTTTACCAGAGATCCTGGAGGTTGATTGACATGAGGGTAAATGTTTTTACAGATATTTATGTGGTTGGCCAGCATGCCTGTTGAGTTGGAGGGATATATCCGTCCTGGATGTGTAATTTTGACTATGTTCATTGCAATGCCAAAGTTTATGTGGGTTAAGGTAACATATATTTGTGGAACCTATATTTTGATATTATATTGGTTATCTTCCAATGCTTGGTGAATGGAGGTTAAAGTAGTTAGATACTTATCCTGAGGTTTGTGATACGAGGCATGTTGTCTTCAACATAATTAAGAATTGCTCTATATTGTCGAAGAACCCTTTTGGATTGTCAGTATCACTTACAATATGAGCATCAATTTAAGATCCGGAATGTGGTTATACTCATGAACTTTAATATTCATAACATCTCTATATATTGTATTGTATTTGATGTTTGTTTCTATNCTTTTGGATTGTCAGTATCACTTACAATATGAGCATCAATTTAAGATCCGGAATGTAGTTATACTCATGAACTTTAATATTCATAACATCTCTATATATTGTATTGTATTTGATGTTTGTTTTTCTATTATGGCCTTTTAGTTGTGTGGATTTCTGTGTATATCTCTAAGTTTGGTCTTCATGATCTTGACTCTTTTTTACATTGCATTGGACAGTTTCTGGAAGATCCTAAAGGAAGTATACACGACTTTGTTGTTACACCTGGAAACATGCTATCGGGAAGAAACAGCTTCCTTATTCACCTAAACAACATGATATTTCGTGTCATGGATGGTATGTTTATATTCAACAACATTATTATCACTATACTGCTGCTTTGTATGTGATCGCAGCTTTGAACATGGGTTTTTTTGGCGAACTTTTTCCGTTTTGCTGCTTTATGAAATGTTAGACACCTCTACCTATCTATTGACAACTTTGTGTGTATAATCTTCTTATATGGATGGTCATGGAAACCCTCTCTAGTTTCATTTACTAAAGCTAAATCGTCAAAAAGTGACATAAAATACATCACCTCTTTTTCTGCAAGCCTTGTAGTTCTACTGTAATTGGTGCGAAAAAGTTTGATGTCAATCCAGCCTGTTGATCTAATTGTGTTGTTAGCTATGTTGACTAGTCTCCTCTATAATTGTTTTTTTGCTACTTGCTGCCTATTGCATCTTTGTTTTAAGTATATATCCATCCTTTTATTTTACAAATACCCATCACATTGTGTGTAAACCTTATTGTACACTTTATGTAAATTGACGAGTACCATTGAGAAGCATTCGTGAGCTGTTTTCCAAATTTCATGTTGTTTTCTTTCTTAATGATTGATTTCTAACTTGCAGGATCTCTAAGGTATCATTTTGGTTGTTTGAGCTTGTCTGAACTTTGTAACATGTTCTTAGCATTTTTCTGGACACAGATGGAATTTCTGTGATGAAAGTCAAGGTGGGGGAACATACCCCAAAGCTTCACTATATTCATCCCACATGTTTTGAGGCTGGCAAGCCCTTGGAATTTGTTGCATGCGGGAGTAATTTACTTCAACCCAAATCTAGGTATTAAATTACATCGACTTCTATGCTAATGTTGGTCTTATGGTATAATTTAACTTAAGTATACTTATGTTGGTCTTTTACTAATTCTCTGAGTGCTTTGAAAACTTGCAGTGAGGTTAGTTTATTTATATATCGTTTTGCTTTAGTGTTCTGTGCAAATAGTAAAATTCGTCTCACACTGTTCATTGCATTTATGGAATGCTGATGCTAGGTTTCTTGTATCTTTTGCTGGGAAGTATCTGGCATGTGACCTTTGTGTTCCACCGATGTCTGGTAAGACTGCAGATGCCAGTACCGGTGGTTTTACCCATCAATTAGTCCAATTACATGTCCCTCATACAGAACCGGATGTTTTTGGCCCTGCATTCATTGAGGTAGGATTTTATGGGCATCCTTGTTCTTGGTATATGTTGTCTCATCACATGTTGGATGTCTTATCAGTTAACATCAATACTGGTATGCTTTGGTAACACCTATATTGGTTAATGACTCTGAAGTTTTGTGGCATATTATGTGCCCCCATTTCTTTAATAGCCTAAATCATCTGGACACTTGACTTCTTGTTTCTTGTCACCATAATCAGATTATGCTTGTGGGTTGCAACTTGCAAGAATTTAAAATGTTGTACTATGGATGGAAAATTGGGAATCCGTGCTTAAGGGTGGACAATTAAGAGAATTTTATGCGCTCATAACTTCATATGGAAACATACTATCTTTGAGCTTCATCTAGAAACATACAATTCAGGTGCAGATTATTTTTAAATATTCTTTTGTAGGTTGAAAATGAGTCTGGACTATCCAACTTCATTCCCATTCTGATTGGGGACCAAGAAATATGTTCTGAAATGAAGATAATGCAGCAGAAACTTGATGCATCTGTCTCTTCAGAAGAATCACAGTTTGAGGATACTAGTTCTTCCTGTCAAGTTTGTGTATCGAGACAAAGAAAGTTCTCTGAATTTACTTTAGATATAGCATGGTTACTCAAGAAGCCTGCATCAAGAAACGTGCAGCACATTCTGACAGCTTCTCAGATACAAAGATTTAACTTTTTGTTGAGCTTTTTAATACAAAATGAGTCCATTGCGATCTTGGAGAGAGCAACATACTATATGAAGCTTGTGATGGATAGCAGTCTGGCCACTGGCATTGCTGAGGCTGATCTGAGTCTATTGAAGAAGCATATGGGTAACGCTAGAGATATCCTTTGTCAGACAATTCAGGAAAAAGGGGGTTCGAAGCTGGATTCAAGCAATCTTGTGCAAAAAGGGGATTGTGATCAAAGCTTTGTAAAAGAGGTGCTTTCTGTAGTTCCAGTTGCCAGTCGGGTATAAATTTTCACTACATTGGATATTTTTCTGTGTTGATGCCTCTTCAATTTCTAGTTATTTATGTGCTGGTGAGCAACGCTGCCACATTGTCTTTTAGGAAAGAAAGTATTTATTCCTGGATCAATGGGGCAACATGCAGTTATGCCCTCGTTCACATTGGAATTAGGTTTTTCTAATGTCAGAATTTTGAACCTACAAGGCTTTAAATTGTCCTAACCTGTTTGACACGTTCTTAAAAGTTTGTGCATATCACCCTTATTTATATTACTCTGCCTGTTTCTTTTATACAGCTAGAGTATGCACTGGATTGCCCCACCTCGGCGGTGGGTCTTCCCCTTTTTTCTTCTCTTTTTTTGCCTCTTGGGTTTGGTATTTGGCATTTTAATTCCATAGAGCAAGATTGACAGAATTTGTTGCTGCAGATTTGATCTTTTTTGAGTTTTGTTTTTGGGGTTGGGGGGGGAGGAGCGTTTCCTCGTGGTAGNTATTATGGCCTTTTAGTTGTGTGGATTTCTGTGTATATCTCTAAGTTTGGTCTTCATGATCTTGACTCTTTTTTACATTGCATTGGACAGTTTCTGGAAGATCCTAAAGAAAGTATACACGACTTTGTTGTTACACCTGGAAACATGCTATCGGGAAGAAACAGCTTCCTTATTCACCTAAACAACATGATATTTCGTGTCATGGATGGTATGTTTATATTCAACAACATTATTATCACTATACTGCTGCTTTGTATGTGATCGCAGCTTTGAACATGGGTTTTTTTGGCGAATTTTTTCCGTTTTGCTGCTTTATGAAATGTTAGACACCTCTACCTATCTATTGACAACTTTGTGTGTATAATCTTCTTATATGGATGGTCATGGAAACCCTCTCTAGTTTCATTTACTAAAGCTAAATCGTCAAAAAGTGACATAAAATACATCACCTCTTTTTCTGCAAGCCTTGTAGTTCTACTGTAATTGGTGCGAAAAAGTTTGATGTCAATCCAGCCTGTTGATCTAATTGTGTTGTTAGCTATGTTGACTAGTCTCCTCTATAATTGTTTTTTTGCTACTTGCTGCCTATTGCATCTTTGTTTTAAGTATATATCCATCCTTTTATTTTACAAATACCCATCACATTGTGTGTAAACCTTATTGTACACTTTATGTAAATTGACGAGTACCATTGAGAAGCATTCGTGAGCTGTTTTCCAAATTTCATGTTGTTTTCTTTCTTAATGATTGATTTCTAACTTGCAGGATCTCTAAGGTATCATTTTGGTTGTTTGAGCTTGTCTGAACTTTGTAACATGTTCTTAGCATTTTTCTGGACACAGATGGAATTTCTGTGATGAAAGTCAAGGTGGGGGAACATACCCCAAAGCTTCACTATATTCATCCCACATGTTTTGAGGCTGGCAAGCCCTTGGAATTTGTTGCATGCGGGAGTAATTTACTTCAACCCAAATCTAGGTATTAAATTACATCGACTTCTATGCTAATGTTGGTCTTATGGTATAATTTAACTTAAGTATACTTATGTTGGTCTTTTACTAATTCTCTGAGTGCTTTGAAAACTTGCAGTGAGGTTAGTTTATTTATATATCGTTTTGCTTTAGTGTTCTGTGCAAATAGTAAAATTCGTCTCACACTGTTCATTGCATTTATGGAATGCTGATGCTAGGTTTCTTGTATCTTTTGCTGGGAAGTATCTGGCATGTGACCTTTGTGTTCCACCGATGTCTGGTAAGACTGCAGATGCCAGTACCGGTGGTTTTACCCATCAATTAGTCCAATTACATGTCCCTCATACAGAACCGGATGTTTTTGGCCCTGCATTCATTGAGGTAGGATTTTATGGGCATCCTTGTTCTTGGTATATGTTGTCTCATCACATGTTGGATGTCTTATCAGTTAACATCAATACTGGTATGCTTTGGTAACACCTATATTGGTTAATGACTCTGAAGTTTTGTGGCATATTATGTGCCCCCATTTCTTTAATAGCCTAAATCATCTGGACACTTGACTTCTTGTTTCTTGTCACCATAATCAGATTATGCTTGTGGGTTGCAACTTGCAAGAATTTAAAATGTTGTACTATGGATGGAAAATTGGGAATCCGTGCTTAAGGGTGGACAATTAAGAGAATTTTATGCGCTCATAACTTCATATGGAAACATACTATCTTTGAGCTTCATCTAGAAACATACAATTCAGGTGCAGATTATTTTTAAATATTCTTTTGTAGGTTGAAAATGAGTCTGGACTATCCAACTTCATTCCCATTCTGATTGGGGACCAAGAAATATGTTCTGAAATGAAGATAATGCAGCAGAAACTTGATGCATCTGTCTCTTCAGAAGAATCACAGTTTGAGGATACTAGTTCTTCCTGTCAAGTTTGTGTATCGAGGCAAAGAAAGTTCTCTGAATTTACTTTAGATATAGCATGGTTACTCAAGAAGCCTGCATCAAGAAACGTGCAGCACATTCTGACAGCTTCTCAGATACAAAGATTTAACTTTTTGTTGAGCTTTTTAATACAAAATGAGTCCATTGCGATCTTGGAGAGAGCAACATACTATATGAAGCTTGTGATGGATAGCAGTCTGGCCACTGGCATTGCTGAGGCTGATCTGAGTCTATTGAAGAAGCATATGGGTAACGCTAGAGATATCCTTTGTCAGACAATTCAGGAAAAAGGGGGTTCGAAGCTGGATTCAAGCAATCTTGTGCAAAAAGGGGATTGTGATCAAAGCTTTGTAAAAGAGGTGCTTTCTGTAGTTCCAGTTGCCAGTCGGGTATAAATTTTCACTACATTGGATATTTTTCTGTGTTGATGCCTCTTCAATTTCTAGTTATTTATGTGCTGGTGAGCAACGCTGCCACATTGTCTTTTAGGAAAGAAAGTATTTATTCCTGGATCAATGGGGCAACATGCAGTTATGCCCTCGTTCACATTGGAATTAGGTTTTTCTAATGTCAGAATTTTGAACCTACAAGGCTTTAAATTGTCCTAACCTGTTTGACACGTTCTTAAAAGTTTGTGCATATCACCCTTATTTATATTACTCTGCCTGTTTCTTTTATACAGCTAGAGTATGCACTGGATTGCCCCACCTCGGCGGTGGGTCTTCCCCTTTTTTCTTCTCTTTTTTTGCCTCTTGGGTTTGGTATTTGGCATTTTAATTCCATAGAGCAAGATTGACAGAATTTGTTGCTGCAGATTTGATCTTTTTTGAGTTTTGTTTTTGGGGTTGGGGGGGAGGAGCGTTTCCTCGTGGTAGGACCTCCTCAGGAAATATAAGGTTTTCATGAGGCTAATCTTGAGCCGCCATCCAAGCACATATACCTTCGTTTAAGAGAATATTTTTGGTGTAGACAGTCTCAAATTCCGCTGCTTGAATTTCCTTAGAAACGAAGTCATAGGCATGTAGGTTCAGGGTTAGACCGACTACTTCAAGAACACTCATCCATAAACCTGTTACTGGTACAAATAACATAAAGAAATGTAGTGGATTGGAGATTTGGTGGATTTTACTGCGATTTTGGTAGTTTTTCTGTTTTTGCTTTCTTGTATTATCTTTTGGCTTATACTTGAAATCACATCACAATCAGAAAAGTATGGGTATTGAGATCATCGAACCTTTATGTGTGGGATCACTTATGGTTGAATGGAAAGTTGGATCAGACATTCATGTGGGGCATAATCCGTTCTCCAGAATCGTTTACCAGCTTACAATTTTTTTTTCTTAACGAGTCATGTCAATAATCTGATTGTCTCATACGAGGACTCATTATTTCCCCTCTTTTCAAGGGGGATTTTGAATCTAAGAAGGCTTACATCTATCTCATGTTAATCTAGTATATTTGGTTTTAAATTTGCAGGATATGGAGGTAACACATAAATGCAAGTTGGATGCCATTGTGGGTTTAACGTCTTCAGACAGAAGTGGAACTGTTCCACTTTTAAATGAGGATTTTGTCATGAGCATAAATCTTGTTAAGGAACAGCCGAGGAAATCTTACAGTCACCTATTTACTAATCCCATTTTGACATCTCGTCCTCTTATCTTTGTTATTGCTGCTGCTGTTTGTTGTGGACTATGTGCAGTCCTTCTCCACCCACGGGAGGTTGGCAAACTTGCAACAACTATACGCAGGTGTCTGTTTGACAACTCCTAGATGTCAATGGAAATCTTGGATCAAAAGTGGGCTCTTGTTCTGATATGTATCTGCCAATGAAAAATGGCAGCCCGTGGCCCAATGCACAAACCTCCCGCCACTGCATTGATATGTCCACTGATGTACACTAATATTAGTTAGGACTAAACTGTCTGAAGAACCAGCTTGTCGATTTGGTTGCTGGGGTGTGTACCTTTACCTTTTGTTTGCTGAGGCTGTGCTTGGTCCAAGTGCTTCAGTTAATTTTTGCTCTTTCTGATGGCATCATGGGATGATACTTGCCGTACTGCCAAGTGAATTGGAGGAGACATGATCAATTATTGTTGTATTCTCCCTCGTCTTCCTTGTATCTTCTCTTTCACTATGTGTATTTAGTGGCATTGGAATTTTGAAATGCATGTATTTAACATGTAAATCGTTCATAGGGGTGCAGTCATGGAAGTCGAAATCATATCCATTCTATTAGAATAAAGATTCTTTTTTAAACAACGTTCTGTTTAAAGGTTTATTGGATAGAATGTGATTCGTGTTTCTGATTTTGAATTGAAATGCAAAAGAATGGATATTCCCTGTCTCTCTTAAATGAGGTATACCACTTGCTTCTTGAAATTTATGGATTGAATTAAACGAATAATTGGGTTATTTGGATGGAATTGAATTTTTAACTTTTCTTGCTATGTTTGTTATTAGGGATAACCCGTGTTTGAAGATATGGTATAATGTGAATGGTTTTGAGAGCGATATTAGTGACTGTTGGATAAGTCTATTTGAAATTGTCGAATGAGTTTATTAAAATTTGTTTTATTTTGTATTATAGATGTTCGGTTCTTAAAATTTATTCTATTTTATATTATAGATGTTCGGTTCGATTATTTGCGGATATAGATGTTCAGTTCGATTATTAGGCCTCAGTTTCCTCCTCCCCCAACTTGTAAAATTTCAGTCTTGTCACTCATGATTGATGATTTAATACAGCAAGGGTTGAAGGAATTTACTAACGACCCTGAATCTGAATGCTATGTGAAAGAGATGGGCATAATCCAAACTATGTTGAAAGTTGGCTATAGTCAACAAATTGCAATTTGGCCACCTAACTTCGTACTAAGAATCAACCAATTGCAATTTGGCTACCTAAGATCCTACCAGGGTTTTTTTTTAAATTTAACGGTCATGGATGTTAGAATATTTCGACTAATTCTTTTATTAGACTATTTATGTCGGAATTAGGACATTCATCAGAGATAAATTTCTTATAGTCTAACTCCAAAAAAATGTCAATATTTAAATTCAAGACACTTAAATTTACGCCTACGGATTCTCAGGATTCTCGAGTGATCTGTCCATTGTCTCCAATCTTTGCTATGTTGTTTCCTTATCCCACAAAACAACCAAGTAAATAAGACAATTCAAAATGATGACTCTTGGGTGAGTCATAAACAGCTGTTTGATATTTGTTTATTCAATTCTGGAAGTTAAATAATGGGCATTACATTGTCTTTTAGCCCATTACCATCCTCCCAAAGGTATTGTTCTTCCTAATATCTGCCTACTCTAATGCTAAAACTAATTAATTTGAAATTAATCATTATTAGTGGTTTCCTGTGGGGTCCATGATATTTTATGAGCATGTAAAATACACTTTTTTAATACATAAATCGAGTTATAACTAGTAATTCAATAAGATAGTTCGTCACCACAACACGATCAAAGTCAAACAACAAAACTGCGTTACTTTTATGCATCGAACTCTGTTTGATAACTGTATAAAAGTTAAGGACGACCTTAAACAGATACGACTTACCATTAAACTACCGGCTTAGATGCTATGTTAAGAGCAATTGGATGAAAAATAAAACGAAGTGGTGTGTCATGTCAAGACTATCCAGATGCCACCAGAAAGAGGATAGGCCAGAGAGGATGAAAATANGTTCTGTTTAAAGGTTTATTGGATAGAATGTGATTCGTGTTTCTGATTTTGAATTGAAATGCAAAAGAATGGATATTCCCTGTCTCTCTTAAATGAGGTATACCACTTGCTTCTTGAAATTTATGGATTGAATTAAACGAATAATTGGGTTATTTGGATGGAATTGAATTTTTAACTTTTCTTGCTATGTTTGTTATTAGGGATAACCCGTGTTTGAAGATATGGTATAATGTGAATGGTTTTGAGAGCGATATTAGTGACTGTTGGATAAGTCTATTTGAAATTGTCGAATGAGTTTATTAAAATTTGTTTTATTTTGTATTATAGATGTTCGGTTCTTAAAATTTATTTTATTTTATATTATAGATGTTCGGTTCGATTATTTGCGGATATAGATGTTCAGTTCGATTATTAGGCCTCAGTTTCCTCCTCCCCCAACTTGTAAAATTTCAGTCTTGTCACTCATGATTGATGATTTAATACAGCAAGGGTTGAAGGAATTTACTAACGACCCTGAATCTGAATGCTATGTGAAAGAGATGGGCATAATCCAAACTATGTTGAAAGTTGCCAGGGTTTTTTTTTAAATTTAACGGTCATGGATGTTAGAATCAGTTTACGTATATTTCGACTAATTCTTTTATTAGACTATTTATGTCGGAATTAGGACATTCATCAGAGATAAATTTATTATAGTCTAACTCCAAAAAAATGTCAATATTTAAATTCAAGACACTTAAATTTACACCTACTGATTCTTAGGATTCTCGAGTGATCTGTCCATTGTCTCCAATCTTTGCTATGTTGTTTCCTTATCCCACAAAACAACCAAGTAAATAAGACAATTCAAAATGATGACTCTTGGGTGAGTCATAAACAGCTGTTTGATATTTGTTTATTCAATTCTGGAAGTTAAATAATGGGCATTACATTGTCTTTTAGCCCATTACCATCCTCCCAAAGGTATTGTTCTTCCTAATATCTGCCTACTCTAATGCTAAAACTAATTAATTTGAAATTAATCATTATTAGTGGTTTCCTGTGGGGTCCATGATATTTTATGAGCATGTAAAATACACTTTTTTAATACATAAATCGAGTTATAACTAGTAATTCAATAAGATAGTCCGTCACCACAACACGATTAAAGTCAAACAACAAAACTGCGTTACTTTTGTGCATCGAACTCTGTTTGATAACTGTATAAAAGTTAAGGACGACCTTAAACAGATACGACTTACCATTAAACTACCGGCTTAGATGCTATGTTAAGAGCAATTGGATGAAAAATAAAACGAAGTGGTGTGTCATGTCAAGACTATCCAGATGCCACCAGAAAGAGGATAGGCCAGAGAGGATGAAAATAATCCCACCCTAATAAAAGTAATGTCCCTCAGAATGGGCTAACACAACTGGCTGGCCTATGCATGGTATGATGGAGTTTCTGGTGCTGTGTCCGTTTCAAGAATTTTCACGATGGAGTTTCTGGTACCGTGTCTGTTTGAAGAATTTTCATGTGCTTGGTGGGTCTCAAGCACACAGTATAAACTATAAACGCGTTAAAATTAAAATATGACGTGACTTGTTAACAAGATAGAAAATTTAAAAATTTAGATTTTTTTTAAGTCATTTAGGTCGTAAATAAGTGGATTTGACACGATATAATTAATAAACAAAGTGAGTATAGGTGAAGTCAATCAAAAAAATATACGATATGACTCGTTTATGAATCGGTTACACATGATTCATACATGATATGAACCTGATATGATATGATTTATTAGACACNAAAGTCAAACAACAAAACTGCGTTACTTTTGTGCATCGAACTCTGTTTGATAACTGTATAAAAGTTAAGGACGACCTTAAACAGATACGACTTACCATTAAACTACCGGCTTAGATGCTATGTTAAGAGCAATTGGATGAAAAATAAAACGAAGTGGTGTGTCATGTCAAGACTATCCAGATGCCACCAGAAAGAGGATAGGCCAGAGAGGATGAAAATAATCCCACCCTAATAAAAGTAATGTCCCTCAGAATGGGCTAACACAACTGGCTGGCCTATGCATGGTATGATGGAGTTTCTGGTGCTGTGTCCGTTTCAAGAAATTTCACGATGGAGTTTCTGGTACCGTGTCTGTTTGAAGAATTTTCATGTGCTTGGTGGGTCTCAAGCACACAGTATAAACTATAAACGCGTTAAAATTAAAATATGACGTGACTTGTTAATAAGATAGAAAATTTAAAAATTTAGATTTTTTTTAAGTCATTTAGGTCGTAAATAAGTGGATTTGACACGATATAATTAATAAACAAAGTGAGTATAGGTGAAGTCAATCAAAAAAATATACGATATGACTCGTTTATGAATCGGTTACACATGATTC
The DNA here is from genome assembly GCA_963454935.2 of Ilex paraguariensis. Taxonomy (NCBI): domain Eukaryota; kingdom Viridiplantae; phylum Streptophyta; class Magnoliopsida; order Aquifoliales; family Aquifoliaceae; genus Ilex; species Ilex paraguariensis. Next base: position 448,704 of record CAUOFW020003758.1, read on the forward strand.
ATACATGATATGAACCTGATATGATATGATTTATTAGACACGAATTAATAAATGAATCGAGTATAAGTGAAATATTTTTTGATACGAACTTACTTCACTTGGATCAACCAGCCTACAATGCACAAAAAAAAAAAATTAAAAAATTGTTCAATTCTTTGTTATAATTCTGGGATTTTTAGTTTTGATGTAAAGTGTCTCAGAAAGGGAGAGAGTTCAAAATTTTCGTTCCGATCATTGTTTTAATTAACTCTGAAACAAAAAATCATTATAGAAATGATTCAAAAACACAATGAAAACGGAGATAAACTTAAATTTTGATTTTGAAATATTTCAAAACACGAGAATTTAGGGGGGGCGTTTGGTTTGCGTTCTGAAAATTGTTTTCTGTTCTCAATATTTTTAAAACACCTAAAATTTGTTTGTTTAGTATTTTTGTTATCAAAATTTTGAGAAAAAAATGAGAATTAGAGCAAAAAAATAGAAAACAAATTAAACTTGTTTTCGGAGTTTTCTTTGAAAATTTTGGAAACACGGAGACAATATTTGCTCATTAAAGAGGTCTACCCTTCGAACTTTTTTAGCAACAAATAAGGTCCTCTTATAAAAGGTATTTTTTTGCCTATGGTCTCTCTCTCTCTACTTCGGCAAAACCCGAACGGCTACGCTCTCCAACGACTTTGTCTTCTCTGGCGACTGTAGATTGTCTTCTCCGACTCAAGTAAGTCATAGATCTGGATTTTTTTATTTTTTTATTTTTTTTTTGACACAATTTTTTTTGGGTTTATTTTTGTTTTGATTTTTTCATTATCCCTTCAATATTATAACAGATCTGCTGCAACACAGCTCTGGCTAATAGATCTGTTGCAATAGATGATCCCATTTTTTGGGTCTACTTAGTTTGATTTTGATTTTTCGTTTTTGGCACGATCTGTTGGGTGGTTCTCGGTTTGGGTGGTGGTGGTGGTAGTTATGTGTGGTGGGTGGTACTCGATTTGGGTTGGTGGTGGTTGTGTGTTGTGGGAGAAAATATCCATTACTCCTTAGTGGGTTGATGGTGGTTGTGGGTGTTGGGTTGACAGTGGTTTTGGATTGTGGGTGTTGGGAGATACACAGTGAAAGAGAGATGGATCGAGAGTTGAAAAGTGGTGGGAATTGTAATTNGGTGGTTCTCGGTTTGGGTGGTGGTGGTGGTAGTTATGTGTGGTGGGTGGTACTCGGTTTGGGTTGGTGGTGGTTGTGTGTTGTGGGAGAAAATATCCATTACTCCTTAGTGGGTTGATGGTGGTTGTGGGTTGGTGGTAGTTGTGAGTGTTGGGTTGACGGTGGTTTTGGGTTGTGGGTGTTGGGAGATATACAGTGAAAGAGAGATGGATCGAGAGTTGAAAAGTGGTGGGAATTGTAGATTATTGTCTAAACAAATTTTATAATTTTTGTTCTTTAAAACTATTTTCAAATGCAATCTAAAAATTTTTAAAAACATTTTCTTAAAATTCTTCTCAAAAATAATTTTCAAATACTATATTTTCAGATGTAAACCAAACAAGCCCTAAAACTTCGAACGCTTATTCATTTTAGAAATGAAATGGANATGCAATCTAAAAATTTTTAAAAACATTTTCTTAAAATTCTTCTCAAAAATAATTTTCAAATACTATATTTTCAGATGCAAACCAAACAGGCCCTAAAACTTCGAACGCTTATTCATTTTAGAAATGAAATGGAATTTTTTTTCCCAGGTTCATCTGATTCATTTGAGAAATCTAATACCTGTCATGACATAGATTATTACTTCGATGAAAAGTGTTATGAACAAAGGCCATAAACAATAAATGGCGTGTTGCACCCCTTTATAATAAAAAAAAATAAACAATAAATGGAACAAAAATAAAAAAATACAAAACATATAAATATACGTTGTTTGGCTCAAATGTCTCAGTCCCCAAGAGAACTGCAGCCACAAAGTTTATACAAAATTCTTTAATTAAGAAAAACTAAGTGATTTACGATGTATTTATAAATCTAAAATACCCTATTTTCTTTGAGGGTATTCTAAGACATCTACCTTTTTAAATCTTTGAGAAGAACAAATTACAAATTAATTTCTTACCCAAACGAGAATACAAGACACCAACAACAAATCTCTACATTTGCTTGTATTTTCATCAAGTCATCAAAATAAAAACAAATAATTTAGCGGCTCTTCAGACAAATTCGACAAAGAAATAATACAAATGTCGTAGGTATGCATAACAAAAAGAGAATAACGTTGTTCCACCTTTGAAACTTTCGACAATGATTAGGTAAAGCAATGTACACTTTACATCTTCATGGGATTGATTATACATCTTTACGAGATTGTGCCATTTTGTCATTTTCCTAAGAGTCCAGCTTTTGGAAAGCATCATTTTCTTAATACCTTTGACTGCAAAAAAATGAAAAAAAAAAAGATAGGGAAAATGCTTCAAAGCTAAAAGCAGATTTCTTTCTAACCCCTTTTTCTACATGGTGTGTTGTCAATTACATTCTTTTCCTTCATACACCGTTAGTGTTTCCATCATAGAACCACAACACTGTGCTAAGTCTACCTATTTATATATGTATTAATGTATATATACACATTTTAAAAAAAAAAAAAAATATATATATATATATATATATACTTATATAATAATCATTTTTTTGAGAAAGAGGGCTTGAGAAATCTTCCCTCTCACTCTTATAAATTTTTTAGAATTTTTATTTAATTAATTATAAAAGTTAGGTATTTTTCAATCAACAACCGATATTTGGCTAATATTACACCTTTTCAATATCTTACCAATTAACCTCATCCAATTTTTTTTTTTTAAAAAAATTAATTTTAATTTTCTATAAACTTTAATAATTCTTGAATTACTTAGGGTGATGAAAAAGAAGAAGACCAGAAGGGTAAGAAGAAATGAGACAGAGTAAGACGCGTCATAAATTATGTGCATTGCACGGGACTTTTGCTAGTATATATATAAAAGAATCAATTTTTAGGAGAGATGACCTGAAAAGTCTTCCCTCCCACTATTCTTAATTTCTAGAATTTTCATTTAGTACATTATAAAGTTAAGTATTTTGCAATCAACAACCAACGCTCGGCTAATATAACAACTTTTTCACTACCAATTAATCAAAAAATTAAGTTTCAATCCCTTGATGTTTCTTGAACTACTCATCTTGTGTGATAGGAAAAGAGAGAAGCAAGAAAGGTGGATGGAATGAGTCGTACCAAGACGAATTATAAATTCCATGCATTGCTGGAGGCGCTCGCTAATTATATTATATAGTAAACAAAGGAGAGACTTTGGGAGGGAGGCGTTCCCTCCCTGTTCTCTCAATTTTTAGAATTTTAANAAGACGAATTATAAATTCCATGCATTGCTGGAGGCGCTCGCTAATTATATTATATAATAAACAAAGGAGAGACTTTGGGAGGCGTTCCCTCCCTGTTCTCTCAATTTTTAGAATTTTGATTAATTTTAATGCATTCAATCCAATTAGATTTTAGCGTGTGACATAACTATCCCTTCATTAACTAATAACTCATCATTTACTTAAAAAAAAAAAAAACTACTTTCTATCGCTCCAAATTTTTATAATTATTTGTTTAAAACTTCTTTACTCCCTAAATGGTGGGATAGGAGAGAGGAGGAGATAGTGAAAGGGGTAAAGGAAGGTAATGAGATATAAATTTTGTGCANAAAAAAAAAAAAACTACTTTCTATCGCTCCAAATTTTTATAATTATTTGTTTAAAACTTTTTTACTCCCTAAATGGTGGGATAGGAGAGAGGAGGAGATAGTGAAAGGGGTAAATGAAGGTAATGAGATATAAATTTCGTGCATCGCATGTGATTTGGGAGATGATTTGAGAAACTTTTCCTCTCACTTTCATTTTTTAAAATTTTTAATAATTTAATTATCATAGTTTTAACCAATTATATTACAACACATGTTCATGTAACTACCATCGCACTGCCTAATTAACTGTCACTTATTTAAATTTTTTTTTTTTTAAATTGGCTANGCATGTGATTTGGGAGATGATTTGAGAAACTTTTCCTCTCACTTTCATTTTTTAAAATTTTTAATAATTTAATTATCATAGTTTTAACCAATTATATTACAACACATGTTCATGTAACTACCATCGCACTGCCTAATTAACTGTCACTTATTTAATTTTTTTTTTTTAAATTGGCCACTAACTTTATTATTTAAAAAAAATATACATATATTTTTACATAATTCTTCTATCACCTTAATTTTTCACACACAAATCGACAAATAGTCCAAATTTTTTCTAGTTTGAGTCTCAATAATGGTCTCTATGTGCATCTGTCACGCTACATACCTTTAATCCTCTTCAAATCATACGTCGTGAGAATCCCATGTGAATCATCAAATTTTATGTTATATATCACTATTCTCTCATATATTATTAGTGTATGTTGTTATGTGAGAAATAACGCAAGTAATTGACATTGAAATTATCTCGATTATATTTTTGCTTAACTATAAAGTACTTAATGACATGTGAACAAGGGACCCACTTCTAAAGATTGGGTCCCACTTGAGTTACAATTACCTAAGATAAGCTAGAGGGTCGACTACTTTTGTGTGATAATAACAATGTTTGGTTTCATTGAGCTAATGGCATTGCCAGATCGAATTCGAAGTGATTCTAGAATAACTTTCCTTCCACTGTTGTAATTATTTATAACAGTACAATTTTGACATCGAATAAACAAACTGGAGAAATCAAAGGATATTGAATAGAAGCAAATTGAGATACATCGGATTTGGCNAACAAACTGGAGAAATCAAAGGATATTGAATAGAAGCAAATTGAGATACATCGGATTTGGCGTCGATAATATAAAATATTAGATTGAAGAAGTTTAGTATTATGGACGGTATAGTCTAATCATGTGAAGATGACCCCGACAACTACATGTTGACTTAGTCATGTCTTAATTGAGTCGCGTAAGATTCATGGTTAATATATGACCAATGATTAAAATTTTATTTTGGGATATTATTTCGGTTATCTTAAAAAAGAAAATGTTTTGAATATGTTTTGAAAATATTTTGAAAAAAAGAAAAGAAATGGATAAAATATTTGAGAACTTATTTTCAAATCATTCCCAACCATTGATTAAGATATACTGAAATACTTTGAAATATTACGAAACATTTAGAAATACTTTGAAACATTTTGGAACACCCGAAGAATTGAAATTTCGATTCAATAACTGATTCATTTCGATTTCCTCGAAAACAAAACTATTTCGATCATTTCTACCGTTATGGAACAAAATTTTAATCTTTGTATAGGACGTAAAAAGATATTGAATTTGATACGACTCAGTTGATACTTTGAACCATACTAATCCAAGCAAGCAAGGGACAATCAAAAGCACTAATGCTCTGTTTGGTATGATGAAAAGTTGGAAGAATGGAAAGTTAGAAGGATAAATAAAATATCATGTTTGGTACAGACGAAAAATAAGAAGGATGAAAAAATGGATGAATTATATATATATATATAATTTAAAAATAAAAATTAAAAAAAAATTAAATTTAAAAAATTAAATTAAAAAAATTTATTTTTCATTTAAATTAGGGGTGAAAATTTTCGACTCAACACGATGACATGACTCGAACTCGATACGAATTTTATGATATGAACTTGATTATAACTCGACATGAACTTGAAAATGACCTGACACGTAAACAATTTTATGACTCAACACGAAGTTATAAAATAAAAAGTATATCCCTCTTACTTTCCATTCTTTCTATCTTTTCTACCGAACAAACAACGCATAAATATCTAAAGCAGAAAAGTGGCCATTTGTTCTTGCCATATGAGTCATATGACCACAAGTTTATTGTCATGGCACACCATCTCACAATTGCCAGCTCCAACAGATTTGTGTGTTCAAAATTCCATATGCTAGCATGGACTGATAAGATTACACGTCAGTGACAGCTTCATCCCACATGATTCATGAAAATGAATCTGATTATTTTAGTATCTAGTCATTAACATGATAACAAAGACTCATGAAAATATTTTTTTATTTTTTTATTTTTTATATTTAAAAATCTACCTACATCACTGAACATGTATAAATGGCAGAAGAAACCCATAAATTCTCATTCAAATCAAGCCTACTACTCTCTTCTATCCTTCTTCTTCTTTCTGCTATCTTTTTTTTTTTTTTCTTCTTTTTTGGTATTTAGATAGAAATATAGACATAAATGGCAACTGATCAATGTAAAGATATAGAAAATGGTGTGGATAAAGGGCTTGAAGACTTGGAAAAGCCATTTATTCCGCACAGCAAAACAGTATACTCTGAAGATGATCAGTCTAGTAAGCACGACGAAAACGGATCCATTGGGATGGTTTTGTTCAGTACATGTGTTGCTGTCTGTGGCTCTTTGGAGTTTGGATCATGTGTAAGTACATTAATCAGTGTTTCTACTAGTAAATTTTTGTTGTTTCAGATAGACTTTTAATTAAAAATTTCCCCTTTTTTTAATTTTTTTCTTCTTTTTGGTCAGGAACAAACAAAAAACTGAAACAAATAAACCAAAGAAAAGGGTTGTTTAGCTTTAAGTTAATTTTTTTGCAGGTGGGTTACTCTGCACCAACTCAGTCTGCTATAAGGGAAGATCTAAATTTAACACTGTCTGAGGTTGCCTTCACTTGATTTTCTCCTTGTTATATTTATGCTATACCATGTCAGATGAATTAGAACTTAATTCAGTTTCATCTTGCAGTACTCCATGTTTGGTTCAATAATAACAATTGGTGCCATGATTGGTGCCATCACAAGTGGTCGAATCGCAGACTTCATAGGTCGAAAAGGGGTATGTGAAAGTCTCTGTTTTAAGTTATTCCAATGTTTGTCCATTTTGTTATGGCTAAAAAATTCTGGTTTTTCATGTAAGCAGGCAATGAGAATGTCAGCTGGTTTCTGCATTGCAGGATGGCTTGCAATCTACTTCTCTAGGGTATGAGCAATATGCAACTTTCAGACTCCTAAATGCTTTTTTTTGTCATTCAATCTTCTTTTCTCTCTTGAGTTGGGTTCTTAAGACAGGACAATAAATCGGGTCTCCTTACATGATTATAATCATTGTAAACACACTTGTATTTTTTTTTTTGTGTGTCTATACAGGGAGCTTTGTCACTTGACATTGGAAGATTCTTCACAGGATATGGCATAGGGGTTTTTTCTTATGTGGTAACTGCTTGACAATTCATCATTTACAATATTTACAACAAATAGGACCTTTAATTCTAGTTTCAAAATTTATGATTTTTTGGCTCCTTCTGACTGCTGTTCTTTAAAATTTAATTAAGCATATTGACAACTGGATGAACAGGTTCCTATTTTTGTTGCTGAAATCGCACCAAAGAATCTTCGTGGAGGGCTTACAACACTTAATCAGGTAAGAAAAGGAAAAAAAACACATCTTGGGTATAATTTTTCATCACTGATTAAAACTTTCGGACCATTAGCATAATTTTCCCCACCCTTTGGTCTTCTTGTTCTGCAGCTAATGATTGTTTGTGGTTCATCGGTTGCATTCTTAATGGGATCAGTCGTAACATGGCGAACACTAGCTCTGACCGGTAAGTCAACATATGACTGAGATTAATTAACCAACAAGAGGGAAGCATTTATCACCAAATTAGCTAAAATTAACACACACACTCAAACTGATTGTTGGTTTTGATTTGAAGGACTTCTTCCATGCATATTTCTGCTTGTTGGTCTATTCTTTATTCCAGAATCCCCCAGATGGCTGGTGAGCTTTCAATATCAATCTCTCTTACTTATAGCTGTTTTTTTAGAAAATTAACAAGAAATGAGACTAAATCCGAAAATTGCAGGCGAAAGTAGGCCAGCAGGAAGAATTTGAAGTTGCATTACAAAGGCTTCGCGGAAAAAATGCAGATGTGTCTCATGAAGCCACTGAAATCCAAGTATATATCCCTCTATCTAAAGCCTGATCCATTGTAATTCCTTTAAGTTAATATTTGTGAAGCTAACTATACCCTTTTTTTGATAGGATTATATTGAAACCCTTCAGAGTCTTCCAAAAGCTAGAATGTTGGATTTGTTTGATGGCAAATATATTCGTGCTATGATTGTAAGCAGGTTTCCAGATATGTTTATGCTTCATTCTTCATGCTAAAGTGATCGTTGGGCGAATGAAAACTCGTGTTTTGCTGATGCATATTGAACTTTTGAATTGTGTAGATTGGTGTGGGACTAATGGTAGGCCAACAGTTTGGAGGAATAAATGGAATAAGTTTCTATGCCAGTGAAACCTTTGTAGCAGCTGGTAATTCAAAACTTCAATCATCATATTGGAAGAGCTAGCTTTATCTAACCGGTTTTTGTATTTGAAACTTTGTCACCAACACTGTCAAGTATAAATTGCAGGTCTTTCGTCGGGAAATATTGGAACAGTAGCTTATGCCATACTTCAGGTTTGTCAAGCGAATGCCACCATTGCTCTTGTAAGTCCAAAATGTATCAAATGTTTGTCTAAACTCAATTGAAATACAGGTTCCCATAACTCTACTTGGAGCAATGCTGATGGACAGATCAGGAAGAAGGCCACTTCTTGTGGTGAGTACTTACTATCATCTAGAACTTATTGTCTAATTTATTGAGCTGAAGTCATAATAGAGAGAAGCCTTTGAAGGGTAAAATTTACGGTTTTCGCATTTTCAGTTGTCTGGTGCAGGTACATTTTTAGGCTGCTTCCTAGCTGGAGCTTCTTTCTTTCTCAAGGTATCTTATACTCTTAGTTATACATCATAACAGGTTGATCCTGACACGACACGACATGAACCAATTGGTATTGGACTAATGGTTATGGTATTACAACAATTTTGTGAACAGGGCCAGAATTTGTTGCTTGAGTGGGCGCCCTTATTGGCTGTTTCTGGAGTTTTGGTAGGTTTTAAAACCTTTTCATAGTGCAATTTCCACATAACCATGTTGCAATTTTTCTTGAGGAATTACTCTGATATCTAATCTTATTTCCCATTGATCAGCTTTATATAGCTTCATTCTCACTTGGAATGGGAGCTGTTCCTTGGGTGATAATGTCTGAGGTAATTTGCATTGCTTTATACAGTCGTCATATCCTAGTCCTTCTCTGCAGAAACAATTGCCACAAAAAAGTTTGAAGAGACCAGACTAAGAATATCCAACTATGCTTCCACCTAAAAGAGATATCTGTGTATAAACGCAGCTAGACTCGACTCAACTCAACAAAGTCTTTACTCAATTATTTAGGGTTGGCCACATGAATATATAAGAATCTTATTGTTTATATACAAACACAAAAAATACCCCTACTTAGTTCATTTTCTCTCTCTTATTTTGGTGGAATTCATATGGGGATCCCTGGCAGTACGGCTGATAATCGAGTCAAATCCGTTGAGCTCGTTTTTTAAACAATTCTAAAAAATTGTTTAAACTCGTTTCGTTTAAAAAATGAGCCGAGTCCAAATAGTTTGACTATTTTGCATATAAATAGGCCGATCCGACCCCGAGTCGAGTCCTATTCAAATTGAGCCCGAGCTAAACTCGAGTATGAATACCTTGGCTCAATTATCAGCCCTACCTAAAAGCTAAGAAATCACTTAATATTTTTGAACCTCTTGCAGATATTTCCAATACATGTGAAGGGTGCTGCAGGGAGCTTGGTGGTGCTAGTGAACTGGTTGGGTGCTTGGGCAGTTTCCTTCACTTTTAACTTCCTCATGAGCTGGAGTTCCACAGGTGAAGAGAAACTTAATCATTATGGTCCAAATCATAGAAGTAGAAGTTATACTTTGGACCCTTTATTATGTCTCATATCTCATATCGTCCCCTTGGTTATTATGTCTGTCACATTACACCTTCAACCATGGTCATTAGTTTTACATTGCCCCCTCAATTGCCATGCTTATTACATTACACCTACCACCACAATTATTGGTTTCACATTCTCCCAATTGCATGCATACATTCAAAATCGTGTATTTTGCTCCACAAATGGACGTTTTCAATCCAAAGAATAATCAACGTTTGGTATCCATTTTAAGTAATCGAGGATGTGAGAAACCTATAATTTTTCCTCGTTTTGGTAGCTGATTTCCTATCTTTTGGCTTCTTTTTTTCAGGTACATTTTTGATATATTCAGGATTTTGTGCTCTTACTGTACTGTTTGTAGCAAAGATGGTGCCAGAAACAAAGGGAAAAACACTTGAAGAAATTCAAGCTTGCATCAATTCATAGAGTGGGAGACTCTGTTGAAGTGGAACTCCATAATACTTGAAAATTGGATTCTAAAAATTAATTGTTTGGGCTATTGTATTCTTCCCTTATTTAAAAATAAACTAATTCCAAGAAAAACTATAGCAAGATGTGGATGAGCTGAGATTAGTTTGGTTTGTTTTGGATTTGGTTCAGGTTTATCTCGTTTTACGAGCCAAAAACAAACTCGACAAATTCGGCTCAATTACGAGCCCTAATCGAGATGATGCATGAAAAAAGTTATATCCAATGCCTGCCTTTAGCAAATTACCCATGGCTCGTAGATTGGCCAGCTAACAGGCCCCACCAAGTATAGGGCCATATTAGGTCTGGTCCATTATGTTAGGGCCATGGCCCGGCCAGATAGCTTGATAAATTTCTGCAAAAAGGAAAGAAATATAAGTCAACTTTCAAGAAAGTCACAAAAAAAAAAAGAAAAAAGAAATAGACCCATTAGGGCTAATTCAACGGGTAGACTATGGATCATAGTGTTTCAAAGCGGGCTAACTGACCCGAACCATTGATGTGACCCACCTTGGACTGTTAACTGTTAAGAGTAAAGATGTCAATGGACCGAAGCGGGAGCAGAGAGTGTAGTTTTCATCCTCGTACCCGCTTACAAAAATTTCAATCATTCCTAATCCACCCCCATTAACGGGTATAGTTTTCATCCTCATTCATGTNGAATTTTTTGGAAGTATTGATGAATTTTTGGGGGAGTTTACTGGAGTTTTGGGAGATTTTGTTGGATGTAGGGCTAGTGAGAAGTGACTTGCTAGATGTAACTAGTGAAAATAGAGTTATGAGAAATAAATAGGAGAATAGCTTGTCTGTTAGAACTACATTTCAGGAAGAAATTATTTAAAATAACTAAAAAAAAGGTTTTAGCTAACCTTTTGGAGTTGCAACAAATAGTCTAGTTAGGCCCGACTCAGATCGTCGAAGAGGCTTATTAATCATCTTCCATTTGATTTTGCAAGAAACCTTTCTACTAAATAGAGAAGGGTAATTACAAGGAGAAGGGTTCAGATAGAGCAAATTTTAAATTTCGGTTATGTCGAGTCGAATTCGCCCTATGTAATGATGTGACANTTCTCCCGTACTCGCCTAAGTCCAAGTAGCATAATATAAAATTCTAAATAAATCTAATATTTTAAATAATTCAATAATATTCTAAATAATCTAATATAATCTAAAACAACATAATATAGATTGCAAAATGTAAAAGCCAAAATAATATAATATTCTATTTAAAGTGTCATTGGACCACAAAAAGAGAAACATAACTATTAGAGAGAAAGGAAGAAAATGAAAATAAAATTGAACTAAGAAAACAATAACACTACACTTGAAGTTTCCTAAAAGATTTTTTGTTATTACAATCCATATTACAGCCATAAAATGTTAAAAGATGAAAAATTAAAATTTCGCTAATTCAATAATTCTACTAACGATAAAATGCAAAAAACAATCTTATTCTCTCTTATTTGTTTTTAGAGCATGATCAATTCAAACTCTTAAAAGTTTCAATCAGTGAGCACACATAGAAAAAAGACACAATCAAAAAAAAAAGTTAATAAAATTATCACATAGCAATGCCACTTGTTAGTTTAATTACCATATTTCTAGATTGGTAGTTACAGTAAATATATTTAGTTAGGGCTTTGGAGTATATATATAATGGGTAGCGGGGGTGGGGCGGGGGTAAGGGTAAGTCCATTCCCGCCTTCATTCCCGTGCGAGTTTATACGAGTATTTTCATATACGTCCACCATGTAATACGTATAGTCTATTCCCGGTCCAAATGGGATGGATTTGGACGAATACCCATTTTTTTCTGGTCCACCCTAGTTAAGGGCATCTCCAACAATGCTATCTAAAATAGTTACTTAAAATACATTTAAATATTATATTATCTACTTTAGCTAATCACTTTTTCAAATTTACTCCAACAACGTTTTCTATTTTAGCTACACACTTCAATTAACTTTAACTAACTTTCAATAATAAAATTCAAAAAATATCAATTCGACTATATATTGTATAAATTTAATCAATTATAAGCTACAAGAGAGAACCCACTTTCCAAAAATTACTACTCCCAAACCAAATTCTCCAAAAGTAAATCACAAAATTCAAAACAAAATCACCTTAAATTACACAAATAACTGAGTCAAATTTTTGGGGGAAGTTTATTGGATTTTTAGGAGATTTTGTTAATTTTTTGGAAGTGTTGATGAATTTTTGGGGGAGTTTACTGGAGTTTTGGGAGATTTTGTTGGATGTAGAGCTAGTGAGAAGTGGCTTGCTAGATGTAACTAGTGAAAATAGAGTTATGAGAAATAAATAGGAGAATAGCTTGTCTGTTAGAACCACATTTCAGTAAGAAATTATTTAAAATAACTAAAAAAAAGGTTTTAGCTAACCTTTTGGAGTTGCAACAAATAGTCTAGTTAGGCCTGACTCAGATCGTCGAAGAGGCTTTTTAACCATCTTCCATTTGATTTTGCAAGAAACCTTTCTACTAAATAGAGAAGGGTAATTACAAGGAGAAGGGCTCAGATAGAGCAAATTTTAAATTTCGGTTATGTCGAGTCGAATTCGCCCTATGTAATGATGTGACAATTGATATTGATGAATCCAACAAGACGTGTAACAAATGCGACATGTTTAAAATTCGTCGGCCAATTGTATAGCCAAAACCCAGTTGTAACCAAAACGTAGGCATTGGTAGAATGTATATAGTGTTTAGTTTTTCTTGAAATTCTGTTACTTCCTTTTTAGTTGAGATTTATTTGATTTCTAGTAATTCTCTCCTCTATACATGCATTGTATTTTATGTTTGGTGCTTTTAGAAATGATTTGGTCCCGTGTGTTGGTCCCAAGGACTCCATTTCTTAGTCCTCCGGTTCTTCTACTTTAAGAGTTTAGGGAGATTATTGGCAGTGGCATCCTTTTTTTCTAGATCCTTGGAGTACGGCTAGGATTTTCTTGCTTTGTTCGATTGACGATTGCACTTTTCACATATTTCGAGTTCTCACTTTCACCACCAACAATGTTTGAGGTTTCTTTTGAGGCTACTGGGTCCTATATTACTCGCATGCTTGGGGGACACGAGTGACGATCCCGAGGTAGAATCCCCACCTTGAGGAGACGAGGATCCTGATGTTAAGTCATTCCATTAGAGAGATGTAGTAGATTTAAAATTGCTAAGTTAGTCAAAACTAATGGGAGTAGTTGTAACAAGGAACTCAATCCGGTAGAAGAGACCACCTCAGCCAATCTAAAATTGTCTTGAAAGTAGTTGGGTTGCTATCAGACAGATAAGGATAAATCTAATCTAATTTAATAAAAAATACTGTAATATTAAGGCACGATCTTAATCTAGCCAATCAGATCAGAGTTTAATCTTCATTCTTTCAACGATCAATTTTCATCCCTTTTCAAATATATTGAGAATCATAAAGATATATTGTCAAATGTGACAATAGACTTCATTGGGTATTCTAAAAATAGAAAAAAAATAAAAAAATCTTGATAATAGCTAAAGAACATGTGATTATTTTTACGATAATTGATACTAATTGGTATCCATTAACAGAGAATGAAATACTCATTAATTAGAATTAACAGCATGCAAACGAGCCTATATTGTCTAATCATAAATTACCGTTTAAAATTGATGAAGGTAGTATGACTTATTATGCATCATGTGGTTGGACATGTGCTCATAAAAAAAGATTTTTTTTTTTTTTTTAAGAATTTATAGGATTTGTTACTCCTCATAGNCCGGTAAGTAATTGAATTCACGTCCTTCTTTTCTGAATAATCATGTTTGAAGAAAACCCCCCTTTGCTTCGGACTCCATATATCTTTTTGACTCTATATTTGTTACAGAAACAGTGTCATGATCTGTGCGTGCTAGATCTTGCACAATATAAAAACGAGAACAGATCTCTCCTTTGGTGAACTCGAGTGAGTCAGTTGAGTGGTCAACCACGCTGCTTGGAACAGCCTGTGAGATCCGGTGGTAACCTGGAACGGTAATGGGAGACCCTCGCGGATCAAAGGAACGATCCAGTAAAGCTGAAGAAAGGTTCCTGGAACAAAGAATAACAAGTTAGAAGGGCGCCAGAGTATTTTTCGGCGTATCCCCTCCGACGATCAAGTCAGTTTTTGAGAGAGAGGAAGAAGAAAACACTGAGTATAATTTGTAGCAAAAGTTTCACCTCTTTTTCCTTGCCTTTAGTGAGGAGTATTTATACCTCAAATACTCATGATTGCTGTCAGTGTGGTCAGTAGGTGATCATTAGATACAGGTAACGTGCGCACTGATTCCTGTGAGGAATGTTTTCTCTCTTAACTGCTCGGGACCCCGAGCAATCAAGACTGTGTCATCGGCCTGCCGANCCGATCTTAATCTAGCCAATCAGATCAAAGTTTAATCTTCATTCTTTCATCGATCAATTTTCATCCCTTTTCAAATATATTGAGAATCATAAAGATATATTGTCAAATGTGACAATAGACTTCGTTGGGTATTCTAAAAATAGAAAAAAAAATAAAAAAATCTTGATAATAGCTAAAGAACATGTGATTATTTTTACGATAATTGATACTAATTGGTATCCATTAACAGAGAATGAAATACTCATTAATTAGAATTAACAGCATGCAAACGAGCCTATATTGTCTAATCATAAATTACCGTTTAAAATTGATGAAGGTAGTATGACTTATTATGCATCATGTGGTTGTACATGTGCTCATAACTCTTTTTATAAGATTTTTTTTTTTTTTTTAAGAATTTATAGGATTTGTTACTCCTCATAGTCTTTCACCTCTTATGCAGCACCTCTTGATTGTCATTTGACAACTTGATGGGTAGTGTAGTGTTATTATGTATTGAACATATTTGAATACAAGTTGGAAAGTTAAGAGGACTAAAAGGAAACAATGCAAAGATTGAGGGACCAAAGTGTAAATCTGGCTAAATTTTTATGGGTACAAGTTATAATTAACCCAAACAATAAATGTAGACAGAAAGATAATGGAGGGAAAAAAAAAAAAAAATATAAGAGGTTCCCAAACCGTAAGTGTGGCGTCGTGTCATTTTTGTTTATATTATTTTAGTTTCGTGTCACTGTAGTTGTTAATCAAATTGAATTACTCGAACTTGGCTTAAGTTCAGTTCGGGTTTTGCTCGTTCAAGGTTGATTTGTTTTTTAAACGAATCAAATTTGAACAAGTTTTTAGACTCGTTTAAAAACACAAGCCCTACAAGTTCAACTCGAACTCGACTCATTTATGTGCAAATACTAGGAATCGGCTCGAGTTCAACTTATTTTTGGCTCGTTTAGACTCGATTCGTTTCCTAAACGAGCCGAACTTAAATAACTTTTTAGGCTCGACTAAGAGACAAGCTTTTCAAATTCGACTCAAATTTGTCTCGGACTCGTTCGACTAACAACCCTACGTGTCACTTTTATTATGGGTTCGTGTTAATAAAATTTAATTTTATAATAATTCATATAATATTATTTAAATTTTTTTTTTTACAATACTCTCTAAATATATATATTTTTATCTATAGGATCTGTTAATTGTATTATTTATGTCTAATTTTAATTTAACATATTAATAATTCGTGTCAATTAATTGTGTTATTTTTTTAATTTTTTAATTTTGTGTCGAATACAATTCAGGGAAAAAATCGACTCCCCTAGATACGACGCAGTTTTAGGGGTGGCTCACAGATTTTATGATACCCAATTGTTCCAGCTGCACATCTCTGTCTGTCTGCTCAACAATGGCGTCACAAACAGCTAGGGTTACGTTCCGCACAGTATTGGCCATTCTTGTTATACTCATACTCTTCTATATCGGTCGTCCTCTCTACTGGAAAATTTCGTCGACTGTTCACGACATCAGCCAAAACAAACAAACCGTCCGTGGAGGTCCCAAATCTCTCACTTTCTTTCCCACATTGTGTGTGTGTGTGTGAATTTTGATTTGAGGTTAATTGCTAGTGCTTTTTTTTATTGGATTTTCAGGCATTTCGCAGATAATCAATGAAGCTCAGAAATCAGTGGGTTGGTTTCACGACGAGTCTGATTCGGGAGTCCACGAAGATCATAAGGCAACGGCGGCAACTGCAACTAGGATTCTTCTCCGTCAGGTTTTATGAAAAGTTAATGTTCAATTTTTGAGTTTTGATTGATCAAGTATATATACAAAACGATACGGTGTCTATACTGCTACTATAAATCATGCCAGATCTCTCTCTCGTTTGATTCAATAGTGAGATCTCTTTGGGTACAATGTACTGATTGAATTGTTGAATTTCTGAATATTATGCATATGGCAGTAAGTAATTGAATTCACGTCCTTCTTTTCTGAATAATCATGTTTGAAGAAACCCCCCCTTTGCTTCGGACTCCATATATCTTTTTGACTCTATATTTGTTACAGAAACAGTGTCATGATCTGTGCGTGCTAGATCTTGCACAATATAAAAACGAGAACAGATCTCTCCTTTGGTGAACTCGAGTGAGTCAGTTGAGTGGTCAACCACGCTGCTTGGAACAGCCTGTGAGATCCGGTGGTAACCTGGAACGGTAATGGGAGACTCTCGCGGATCAAAGGAACGATCCAGTAAGGCTGAAGAAAGGTTCCTGGAACAAAGAATAACACGTTAGAAGGGCGCCGGAGTGTTTTTCGGCGTATCCCCTCCGACGATCAAGTCAGTTTTTGAGAGAGAGGAAGAAGAAAACACTGAGTATAATTTGTAGCAAAAGTTTCACCTCTTTTTCCTTGCCTTTAGTGAGGAGTATTTATACCTCAAATACTCATGATTGCTATCAGTGTGGTCAGTAGGTGATCATTAGATACAGGTAACGTGCGCACTGATTCCTATGATGAATGTCTTCTCTCTTAACTGCTCGGGACCCCGAGCAATCAAGACTGTGTCATCGGCCTGCCGACGGTTCAATGAGCTCCTCTCGGGGAGGATGCAATAAATGCCCAGCCTTAGAGACATTTATTGCCTTTCACTTTCGAGCCTTACCGCATTGAATGCAGTCTCATCAAGGGAATGGTGTAATTAAATGTTTGTTTTCCCAAGTCGCATGTCAACAAGGTCATGCGGTCTTTCTGTCTCTGATGTGACACAATATGCCACACGTCCATTCCTCATTGGTTGTGACCCCTGCCTTCCTGTGCCTTCTGACACCAATTGAGTAAGACGAGGTCATGATAACTAATCTAGCCTAGCCTAGGCTAGTGACCAGTACATCAATAGTCTCTGCTGGAGCAGAGAACTTCATCCTGGATGAGGGGGGTACATCTCGGTACCGAGGAAGAGGTACATCTCGGAGCCGAGGAATAGATGCATCTCGGAGCCAAAGAATAGGTACATCTTGAATCCGAGAGGGGGAGGCCTACGACCGATGTACCATATCAGACCGAGGGTACGTGTCAGTACATATAAACGCACTGGATGCCACTCGATCCCCATGATCAGTACCTCGGGGGAGAGGGGACTTGTGACCCGATGGGTACGTGATCTCGGTAACAAGGATTAATGACACCGAGGACACGTGTCTTCATCTCGGAGTATTTTAGAAATGTCCCATCATGATCATTGTTAACTCTGAACTGATGTTTATTTTGACCAATGTGGTGAATATGAAATTTCTGGATAGGAATTTTTTTTTAATAGGTTATATATAGTGTTAGGTAATGGAAATAGTGTTATATGCATTGATGAAATAAGTGCTATCTTCTGGGCGACGAGACGACTTATGTGAAAAGGTTTTGTTCTGATATAACTTCTCAACCCTTTTTAATTAGCTTCTTGTTTGAATTACTGCTCTTGCTTTCTGGGCTGAAAATTCAAGCTAAAGTACTTTTGATCTAGTTCCTTAATTTTCTGAAAGGAAAAGTGTTACTCATAAACCGAATAGTTGAAAAAAAAGAAGCAAAACCAATCTATAACTTACAACTTCTCCATGAGAAGGAAGAGTAAATACAAGGGCATGCAAGCACAAGTTTTGTAGTTAATTCAAGTGGTAGACAAAACTCGAACAAAGGTTCTCAATAATAGCTCCAAACATTCTTGGCTTTGCCTGTTTAGTAGTTACTTTAGGACCCATTATTTAGGAAGAGTAACTACAAGGACATGTAAGCCCAAGTTCTGTAGTTTTAGTGATAAAAAACTCAAACAAAGCTAACAATAGCTCCAACACATACTTGTCTTTGCCTCTCTAATAGTTACTTCAAGACCCACTCATTCCACCATAGGAATTACCCCACCAGCCACCACAATCTGTTGCTCCAACTGCAATAGACAAACAGAAGAAAAATAGGAGTTTGGAATAGACTGACATATGCTAAGAAGTTTAGTGTTCTCACCCTGAATAGAGTTTCAAGCTTGCCCTTGACTAGGAAGTACTCTTGTTTTGCTTGTTGAACACATCTCAAGCACCTACATGCACCCAACTCTCTATCAGAATGTGAAGATTCTTACTTTAGATTCTTAAGGACTTCTGATTTCTATTTTCTAACTTATGTAGCATGTCTGATTTCAAAAATAAAGTAACAAAAATATTAGGTATGAGAAAGAGTAAAACTACACACCCTTCGATATTCTCTTCTTCACAGTAGTTGCGAAAAGCAATGCAAGCATTTTTAACTCTCTGAGCGCCAATGCTGTTGAATCACAAGAACCCATATTTTATTTAACAATTCAATGAACTAATATTGTGTAAGAACTACTATTTTTAGTTCTTTTTGGTGTAAATCTTAGCACCAACTTGTTTCTCAGATTTCAGTTGTTTTAAACTTCGGTCAGGTAGAAATCTGAAGGAAATGGGAAGTAAAAGAAAATTCAAATTTTGTGGGAGAATTCTTGCAGATACCCATTGCTTTCAAAATTCATACAGTAAGTCTTGAATCGGACCACAAATTCCAAGCATCAAATTAAATAAAACTCATATATTTAAAAGTTGATTCTGTGGGGGTGTGTTGCATAAGATAGAAAATCCATTTGCATACCTAGAGCTGCTACCTTTCAACTGATGAACATGGGCATCAACCTTTTTAAAATCTATAGTTTGCTGACCTCTGTACAGAGATGAGAGACAAACCTAAGAACATAGAAAAAATAATGGAGAGAGAGAGAGAGATATATTAGTGTCCTCACAGAGTTTTGGAGAGTTCATTAAGAAGCTTTTCAGAATCTTCGAAAAAAAGAGACACCACTTCAACCACGAAATCTGGGTTGCTCTCATCTTGAAGTTGCTGAAGCTGAATAAACTGACTGTCCAAGAGCCCCTTCAAACCAACAAACACAGATAAATTAGAACCAATGCAAAACGGAACACTAAGAAACAAGACAATAGATCAAACAAGCCAAAACAATAAAACAAATCAGTATGAGACATACTTGCATTTCATGTGATTACCTCACAAAACATTGACTTTCTATAGTCCACGAATCTTGTTTGCAGCTGACCAACGTCCATGCTCTGCTTGCTTTCTTTCTTCTCTAGTTTGTACACTGAACTAGCACCTCTCTGCCTTGTTAGTTGTTACACTCAATACAAAGCTTGTTGGTTGAAATAGTAGTTCTTGTGGAATAATTGCACAATGAGAGAATATTAATGCTTGAAAGGAATTTGGTGAATTCAATGTCCCCAGATAAAAAACAACATTTTTCCCTGCTTTTGTGTATCATCTAGTACAAAATGTTGTCTAGCCTTTGTCTTTACTTTTCTTGCGTTCTCTGGATCTGTGCTGTGTTATGTCTTTTTATATTTTTTTTCCTTTTTGTGTTGGGTTGTGATGTGTTTTGTCAGAGTCTCGCAGCCCCTACCGTTTTGCTATTCCATTGCATCAGTTATGTGCCTTTAATGCCCCAAGGGGGCCCCTACTTTCAAAACTCTCTCATTCCATTGCTATTCTATTGCATCCGACCTTTTTTCACGTAAACTTTGTTGTTAATAATATTATCTTGATTATCAGTTGTTGCCCTTTAAAAAGAAAGAAAATCAATAAATAAAAGAAGACGCTTGACTAAGTAAAAACCCTTAGAATCTTTTTCTATTCTGGTGAGACACCAACTACCAGAAGGAGAGAATTCCTCTTTTTGACTGTTATCTTATGTATTGGTGTCCAATCAGATGTAAGTTTAATGTTCTCCTCTTATTTTAATGACTTGATTCTTATCGTATTGGAACCTTACCCCGAAGGAATGATCCTCGTTTTATGGCCAAGATGTGGTCAAATTTTGTGATGAGTGTTGATTTTGCAAAGTTACTTTAATAATATTATATTATGTTTGTTGTTGAAACAGTAGCCTTAGCTTATGTTGATTTCATTAGGATCGNCAGATTTTATGATACCCAATTGTTCCAGCTGCACATCTCTGTCTGTCTGCTCAACAATGGCGTCACAAACAGCTAGGGTTACGTTCCGCACAGTATTGGCCATTCTTGTTATACTCATACTCTTCTATATCGGTCGTCCTCTCTACTGGAAAATTTCGTCGACTGTTCACGACATCAGCCAAAACAAACAAACCGTCCGTGGAGGTCCCAAATCTCTCACTTTCTTTCCCACATTGTGTGTGTGTGTGTGAATTTTGATTTGAGGTTAATTGCTAGTGCTTTTTTTTATTGGATTTTCAGGCATTTCGCAGATAATCAATGAAGCTCAGAAATCAGTGGGTTGGTTTCACGACGAGTCTGATTCGGGAGTCCACGAAGATCATAAGGCAACGGCGGCAACTGCAACTAGGATTCTTCTCCGTCAGGTTTTATGAAAAGTTAATGTTCAATTTTTGAGTTTTGATTGATCAAGTATATATACAAAACGATACGGTGTCTATACTGCTACTATAAATCATGCCAGATCTCTCTCTCGTTTGATTCAATAGTGAGATCTCTTTGGGTACAATGTACTGATTGAATTGTTGAATTTCTGAATATTATGCATATGGCAGTAAGTAATTGAATTCACGTCCTTCTTTTCTGAATAATCATGTTTGAAGAAACCCCCCCTTTGCTTCGGACTCCATATATCTTTTTGACTCTATATTTGTTACAGAAACAGTGTCATGATCTGTGCGTGCTAGATCTTGCACAATATAAAAACGAGAACAGATCTCTCCTTTGGTGAACTCGAGTGAGTCAGTTGAGTGGTCAACCACGCTGCTTGGAACAGCCTGTGAGATCCGGTGGTAACCTGGAACGGTAATGGGAGACTCTCGCGGATCAAAGGAACGATCCAGTAAGGCTGAAGAAAGGTTCCTGGAACAAAGAATAACACGTTAGAAGGGCGCCGGAGTGTTTTTCGGCGTATCCCCTCCGACGATCAAGTCAGTTTTTGAGAGAGAGGAAGAAGAAAACACTGAGTATAATTTGTAGCAAAAGTTTCACCTCTTTTTCCTTGCCTTTAGTGAGGAGTATTTATACCTCAAATACTCATGATTGCTATCAGTGTGGTCAGTAGGTGATCATTAGATACAGGTAACGTGCGCACTGATTCCTATGATGAATGTCTTCTCTCTTAACTGCTCGGGACCCCGAGCAATCAAGACTGTGTCATCGGCCTGCCGACGGTTCAATGAGCTCCTCTCGGGGAGGATGCAATAAATGCCCAGCCTTAGAGACATTTATTGNAGCATCAAATTAAATAAAACTCATATATTTAAAAGTTGATTCTGTGGGGGTGTGTTGCATAAGATAGAAAATCCATTTGCATACCTAGAGCTGCTACCTTTCAACTGATGAACATGGGCATGAACCTTTTTAAAATCTATAGTTTGCTGACCTCTGTACAGAGATGAGAGACAAACCTAAGAACATAGAAAAAATAATGGAGAGAGAGAGAGAGAGATATTAGTGTCCTCACAGAGTTTTGGAGAGTTCATTAAGAAGCTTTTCAGAATCTTCGAAAAAAAGAGACACCACTTCAACCACGAAATCTGGGTTGCTCTCATCTTGAAGTTGCTGAAGCTGAATAAACTGACTGTCCAAGAGCCCCTTCAAACCAACAAACACAGATAAATTAGAACCAATGCAAAACGGAACACTAAGAAACAAGACAATAGATCAAACAAGCCAAAACAATAAAACAAATCAGTATGAGACATACTTGCATTTCATGTGATTACCTCACAAAACATTGACTTTCTATAGTCCACGAATCTTGTTTGCAGCTGACCAACGTCCATGCTCTGCTTGCTTTCTTTCTTCTCTAGTTTGTACACTGAACTAGCACCTCTCTGCCTTGTTAGTTGTTACACTCAATACAAAGCTTGTTGGTTGAAATAGTAGTTCTTGTGGAATAATTGCACAATGAGAGAATATTAATGCTTGAAAGGAATTTGGTGAATTCAATGTCCCCAGATAAAAAACAACATTTTTCCCTGCTTTTGTGTATCATCTAGTACAAAATGTTGTCTAGCCTTTGTCTTTACTTTTCTTGCGTTCTCTGGATCTGTGCTGTGTTATGTCTTTTTATATTTTTTTTCCTTTTTGTGTTGGGTTGTGATGTGTTTTGTCAGAGTCTCGCAGCCCCTACCGTTTTGCTATTCCATTGCATCAGTTATGTGCCTTTAATGCCCCAAGGGGGCCCCTACTTTCAAAACTCTCTCATTCCATTGCTATTCTATTGCATCCGACCTTTTTTCACGTAAACTTTGTTGTTAATAATATTATCTTGATTATCAGTTGTTGCCCTTTAAAAAGAAAGAAAATCAATAAATAAAAGAAGACGCTTGACTAAGTAAAAACCCTTAGAATCTTTTTCTATTGTGGTGAGACACCAACTACCAGAAGGAGAGAATTCCTCTTTTTGACTGTTATCTTATGTATTGGTGTCCAATCAGATGTAAGTTTAATGTTCTCCTCTTATTTTAATGACTTGATTCTTATCGTATTGGAACCTTACCCCGAAGGAATGATCCTCGTTTTATGGCCAAGATGTGGTCAAATTTTGTGATGAGTGTTGATTTTGCAAAGTTACTTTAATAATATTATATTATGTTTGTTGTTGAAACAGTAGCCTTAGCTTATGTTGATTTCATTAGGATTGAGAATCGAGCCGAGTTTTGCGAGTTTGAATTTAATTTTTTAAGCTCGTTTTTTAAACGAGTCTTAAAAATTGTACGAGCTTGACTCGTTTAAAATATAAGTCAAGCTCGGGTCGAGTCCTATGCGACCTGAGCCCGAGTAGATTGACTCAATTATTAGCCCTAAATTTCGCAAGGATGAACTTGTTTTTCTAAACGGGCTTAAAAATTTATTCAAGATCAGCTTGTTTTGTAAGTAACTTGACAAACTCTTTGTAAATTTAGCCACCTTAATCCTAAAAATAATTTAAGTGGTAATAGAGACGATCTATAAATTTAGACTTTCTGAATTCAAATCTTAGCAACTCTTTGAGGTTAGGTCATGAGAGATTTATTTATCATGAATATCTTAGTCTCAGCACAAATGACCTATCTTTGACCATATCAGGGAAGGAATTAGTCAAGATGCGTGTAAGTTGGTCCGGACATTGCTAACTGTTGAACCTTAAAAAAAAAACTTTAATCATCCTAAATTTTGGATTTTCTTCATTTTTGCAATGTTATTGACCATCATTTTGTTCAATTTTTTATATTTGTACCCTCTCCCCCCCTATTTTTTAAATGATTGTATTTTTAGTGCTGATTTTTATTCAAATTTTGTTTAAACTAAATGAAAAATAGTTTTGTTGTTTAATATATTAATTTATTCTTGAATTTTAATATATATATATATATATATATTTATTTTTTTGAATTAGCTGGTGAATTATTTCTAGTCATATTTTCTTCTCCTTAGAAAAAATTCTTGGCTCCGCCCCCTGCATAGAATCCTGATGTCTAGAAAGAATTGTATCATGCAAGTGTGGACCA
The DNA here is from genome assembly GCA_963454935.2 of Ilex paraguariensis. Classification (NCBI taxonomy): domain Eukaryota; kingdom Viridiplantae; phylum Streptophyta; class Magnoliopsida; order Aquifoliales; family Aquifoliaceae; genus Ilex; species Ilex paraguariensis. The sequence goes on from CAUOFW020003758.1 coordinate 473,013, forward strand.
TAGTTGTGAATTGGTTGTGACAACTAAGAATAACATGTGACTATGATGCTGCCCAAGTTGTTTATGTAACACATTGCGTTGGATGTAAGAGAATCTGTTTGACCATATTCTTAATACCACTATTCTCAATAGGGCCATATTCTTAAAAGCACTACTACATTCATTTTGTACTCCAGTTTAATTCAGAGAACAGATCGAAGCCTCTAATGAATTTAATTATCAATTTTTTTACTAACTTTTCTTTCTAATTCATGTGAACCATTGGATTAGCAGATCTCACAAACATCCAACAGTTGTGTCTTGCCGGGTGGTTAAAAAAAAGTTGAATTTATTAGGATGGGAGAATTATACTCATATCTTCTGAGATTTGTCACTTAATCATTCGGATCCCCTAAAGTTTGTACGCGTGAAACACTTAGACCTATGCTATAAATATATCAGTTAATAAATTATACTTAGGCCCCCTTAAAGTTTATAAATATATATTATTTAGACTCTTTAAGTTTAAAATATTATATTTAGACCAAAAATATTTCAAACAAAGATAAAATGTCAAATATTTTAAATTTTACAATTAAAATTCATGTTATACTGTATAATTTATTGAAATAAAATCAACAATAAAAATTTAATTTTTTTTAAAAAAATCGTAATTATTATACAATTATATTGTCTATTGAAATTTAATTTGGTCGTATAAATGGCTAAATTAAAATACTAAGCTAATCAAATTAAAGCTAAAAGATATTGTGTCAATTACAGTCTTACCTTTTGTTTAATTTTTTAGTTTTATTCTAATAGATAGTATAATTATATATTAACTATGATTTTTTTAAAAAAATTAGATTTTTATTTTTAATTTTATTTCAATAAATGACATAATTGAATATGAATTTTGGATGTAAAATTTATGTTGTATTATAAATGACTTGGGCCCTTTGTTTAATTTTTTAGTTTTATTCTAATAAATAGTATAATTGTATACTAATTATGATTTTTTAAGAAAAACTAAATTTTTATTTATAATTATTTTAATAAATGATACAATAGAACATGAATTTTGGTTGTAAAATTTAAAATATTTGATATTCTATATGTGATTGGAGTATTTTTGGTCTATGTATAATATTTTAAACTTAAAGGGTGTAAGTATTATATATTTACAAACTTAAGGGGATTCTAAGTGTAATTTATAAAAAGATATATTTATAGTAGGCATTTAAGTGTTACACATGTACAAATTTCAAGGGGTCTATGTGTAATATTTTAAATATCAGAAGTTCTGAGTGATTAAGTAATAAATTTCAAGAGATTTGAGTATAATTCTCCCTATTAGGAATTATCTCGTTGAGTTTGGAAAAATATTTTATCCAGCTCATATTTTGTAGTCTTTAGGTCCTACGTTTATATATATCTGCATATGCATCAATAGGGGTGATAAACAAGTCAAACTTGATAAACTTGTTTTTCAAAACGAGTCTAAAAAAATATTTAAATTCAGCTCATTTTCTAAATGTACGAACTTGATAACAAGTTGAACCTAAACTAAGTCCGAATAACTCGACTATTTTACATATAAATGAGTTGAATTTTACGAACACGAGCCTAAAAAAAAGTGGAAGGAGTGGAAAAGGGGGGCTTTGCTCGTGCATACAAACCCTTAAAATCCTGTAACTCAATCTCAGGGAAGGAAAAGAGCTAGTACAATACTTAAATCAGTAAGACATATCGCTCTATCATTGCCTATATGCTGTGGTTCATATGGAAAAGCATAAATAATTGGTGTTTTAATGGAAAGTCGGTGGATAGTGTGACAGTCGTCAGATAGACAGAGATGGCCATTACGGAGTTGCATCCCCTTCGAGTGGCTGGGACTGATACCCTGTATAAGCAGGTGGTTTCAGCACCTTGGTCTGCCCCTCCACCTGTATGGGTGAAGGTTAACTGCGATGGTGCTTTTTCTGCAACAAGGAAACGTGGTGCGTATGCGACTGTGGCTAGAGATCATACATGCCAGGTTATTGCTGCTTCATCCGGAAAGATGTGTGTTGCCTCTGCATTGGCATCTGAAGCCTGGGTCATCTGGAAGGCGTGCTATTTGGCATTGACTGAAGGCTGGAGGTTTGTTATTTTTGAAAGTGACTCAAAAGCTCTCATTGATTCTTTGGTGCTGGGGCTGCAAAGTCATTGAGGGAGGTTGAACCACTTTAGCGTGATGTATGACTTCTGTCTTCCCAGCTCACTGCTGTTAATTTTCTTTTTGTCAACAGATCTGCTAATCAGTTAGCTCACATGATTGCTCATTTGACCAATTGTGGGAGTCTTCCTGTTGACTGGTTTTTGAATCCTCCATTTCATGTGCTGCAACAGATCCAACAGGATGTTCGTGTGGGCATTGGTTAGTTCCTGTTGCTTATTTTTTGTTGCAAGTCTGTTTTATGAATGACCCAAAAAAACAAAAAAAAAAAAACTCATGAACTCAGTAACTCAATCCTTAAAAAGAGAAAATTCTACCTTAAAAGGACAGCTTTTATTAAAAAGATTTGATATTGGCAATTCTACTTGTGCGGGGATCAGTCATCTCTTACTTCATTCCTTCCTAATGTCAGGATGGTTAAGGGCAGTTATTGCTACTCATACTCCCACTTCGTACTCTGAACATAGTGCATTACTCCTTTTAATCCCCCTCGGGAGGTTCTTGCTATGAGAAAGCTTGATTTGGTTATATCATAAGTGACCATTGAATCTTACAAGGATTTTAAGGGAAAGACTCGAAGTCAATATTGGAATGTTAATCTTATACTTCGATTACTTCTGGTAAACAGCTTGAGATAAAACAATAAGGCAATGATTATTTTTTCAAATCCGGGAGAGAACATCATGAAGGCAAAAGATTGCTTGGGGTAGGAACGCGACTTGACCTACTTGTTGTTATCTGAGTGAAGAAGTGGAATGTGTGTTTGGAAATTGGACTGGAGTTGGTGGGCCCTATTCAACAACGACACCAAACACTGTTGTTATGCCGACGCGACGATAACTCCATACTTGAGTTGCACGGATCTATTACCCCTCTTATTTACATCAGATCAAATATTGATGATATATTTATACCTAACCCTATGAAATGTCTTAGCGGATTCAAAAAGGACTAATTGTCCAAAAGAATTATGATTACTCAAATTCGGATCATATTAAATCAGAATTTAACCCAATTAATAGGAGGCCTATTAACATTATTTTTCACATACTGACATGACATCTTAAGGAGGAGAGAGGGTCAGGGCTACCGACTCATCACTGGCAATCAGGTTAAAAAAACCAACAATATGCTGTGTGGGGTGTATGTTCAACCTCTTTCAAATGAAACAAAATCTGTGTGTTTGTGACAGGGCGGGTATATACGAATTGCTTCCCAAGATCCTCAAGTCAAGAGCAATGGCCATCGCCCTCCTGTTGGATCTTATCACGTTAAGGTCGAACATCGTCGTCTTCTACTCGAGGATCAAAATTTTATTTTAGTGTATTATTTCGATCACCTAAAAAATAAAAACGTTTAGACGTGTTTTGAAAATATTTCGACTAAAGAGAGCATAACAGGAACAATTTTTCTTAACCACAAAAATTGGTTAGCAAAGGAATGACTGAACAGACAAGAACACCACCAAAAGAAACAGATACATACGTGCCACAAATTCATCCCCCAAACCAAACCGTGAAGAAATACAGTAGATAATCTTTAGAGGAAAACAAAATTTACCACGCTCAACATGTCTTGCAACTCCTCCTGCAATATCCCGGTAGGTCTGGAGTTCCCACCATATACTCCGAATTCTTAGTGCATTCCCCGAGTGCAGCCCATCTCTCACAATTGTCATTCTGATCTGTGCAATTCCCACCTGCTCCCACGATCTTGTCGAAGGAATCCACGTGGACCCACTTTGTTGCGGACCACTTCTCACCTTTGATCACCGGGCAACCTGCATGGAGGCTCATTGGATCTGGAACTGCGCTCGGGTGGAGACTGAAGAAAAGAAGTGCATCCCCTCTTCGTGGTTTTACTAGATATTTTCCAAGGTGAAAGGAGAAGAAACGTAAAAAAAAATCATCAATTAGATGAAAATGGAACAAAAAATCCAAAAAAACATTTATCCTTTGTTCGAGTGGCTCACCTGCAATACTGTTCTTTGCACACGCTGATAAGTCATCATCAGCTGCAGAAGATTTACGACGAGACTCCTGGTGACAGGTGACATATGCAATGTAACATAATTAAGACTATGAAGCGATAATAATTCCCTTAATGCTCTCCACAAAGGCAAAAATAAAGGTACCAAAGGGTGAGGTTTAAATGCCAATCATAGACTCCCAGTTCTTGACAGATAAAGTATTTTTTTTTTCTCTCTACTTGGTGAGGGAAAGTCTTGGCAGACTTCTTAACTAGCCTAGTCCAAACATGCATTCTAAATAGGCTTTCTTAAACCTTTCAATGTGATACTTTTCTTGCTGTGTCTTCTACCTCCTACTACCACTATAAATAATTTTCTTGCCAAGGGTCTGAAATACCGTACCAAATGATTTAACAGCACGGATTTTGTTTCATTGCTCATTCAAGAGCTGATCTAAAAAAGAAAAAAAAAGCAGTTATCTAGTATTTTACAGCATGAGGTAAGCAGACAGAATCTCAAGATGTGTAAAAAGTAAAAAAAAAATCAAAATACATGCAACAATAGGATATTACAAGGAATGTAAGGTGGACTCTCAATATATACATGGATAAAAACATGCAGTTCTAATGGAAGTGAAAGGAAACACTTTAACTAACCTCCGCTGAGGGGAACACAGTTTCACCACCTTTCTCTACATCAGTGAGATACATTAGGATAGTTGCCAGGCGATGCCCGCCACGTGCAATATTAACCTTGTCAGCAAAGTAATCATAATGTGGATCATATTTCTGTCCATACTCATATCTCAACACTTGTATGTCTTCCCCATTTTCTGGAATAAGAGACAGTGAAACACATGAAAAAGATTGTCTCCGCCAATAAATTGGTAATTATCTAATAAGCGATAGGGTCTCAGTTAAGGGCACCATAGCAGGAGATATGGCCTGTGGGGACATCTAGATCTTGTTATATACGCAATCGCGTTCTTGAAAACATGAGCATATTAAAGACCAAATTCCACTGTACAGTTGGTGCAGGATATATGGTCTGTGGGGACAGCTAGATCTTGTTATATACGCAATCGCGTTCTTGAAAACATGAGCATATTAAAGACCAAATTCCAGTGTACAGTTGGTACCATTTTGTTGCCTTTTTATTTTGTTATTCATAATCCTAAGAGAACCCAACATCTCCTCCCAAAAAATTGAAGTCAAAATCCTAGTAGAATTAACTACAATCATATCTTGACCAACAAAAACCTAAAATCATATCCAAGTTCTCATGCCACAATCAAAGACGATTTAATTTCAGCACTGTTTCATCATGGGAACTCTGAGACAACACTGATCTGGCTAAGTTTTAATTAGATTAGGCTGAGAATGTGATGATACATCTCTTCATCAGTTCAATGCTGTCACTTAATTCCAGATTTTCAATTCCAGTACTTTATTATTGAATTATATATACACTGTCAAACACTTCAAAGTTTGGAAAAATATTTCAGTTTTCATCCAAAAAGTACAGTTAAAGAAACTATGAAACATAATCTACTCTTAATTGTAACCCAATCATTTGTGGCACAGCAGCAGCCTCTTGCCGGATGTAGCCAAGTACCATAGGCCACTAGTGAGTGTCGGTCATTATTATTTTTTTTTGGCCACAATCTCATTCATTCAAAACAAATATTTTTCAGTTATGAAGTGGCTTGTAGAAATGAAAGCATAAGAAATCAACATGATTTGAAACTCCAATGGCCATTAAACAGATGATGTGGCTTTCACAGTTTATCTCAAGTTCATACGATTTATTGGATGTAGTTAAATTGCAGCTTTCCAATAGTTCAAACTGTTGATCATCACACAAAGTCTTGTAGGGATCCTTAAATTAAGCCTACGTAATTCAGAGGTAGAGATCAATTGTTGACAATTGCCCTATGAAGACTCGCTTTTGCTACGGCTCCGGTGGGTTCCCTTAACCAAGCCACTGCATATGAGTCGCCAACTCATTATATCTTGGGCATGAGAAAAATGCTTACATTGCTCACCATCTTCTACTTACCACAGGCCCAACAACCAAAACAACAAAAAATGAAAAAGGAAAACACCATTCTCCACCCAGAAAAAAAAAAAAAAGAGGAACATAAGAAAAAAAGAGGCTTGTCATATGGCATACCTTTAGGTAGGAAGGTCCAAGTTGCAATCTTGTCTTCTATTCCGGAAACAATAGGATCCTACATTAAGAACAACAAAAACAAATGGATGAGAGAGAGTGAGAACGGCCTCGTGTAACAATTTTGAACAAGTAGTTATCAAGTAGGTAGCTAGTAGCATCTTTTGGGAACACTTGGTAAAAAAAAAAAAAAAAAAGAAGCACATTAAACAATTTTTTTCCATCCTGCTAAGCACATGAAACAAGACTCTTCTACCCATCATCCCCAATAAACAAACTATAAATATTAAACAAAACCATATGACTGTGCAGGTCCAAATTGAGTGCAAGGAGTAATAAAAGAAGTACAATGGTAATTTTACTTAAGGATGGTAAAAAAAAAAAAGGGTCAATCTCAACCAATTAATCAAGTGTTTCAGTAGATATATTCATTGCAAGTGCAGAAGCAGAGTAACAATGAATGCTTGAACACCACACATCCACATGAAAATTGTAAATGCATGGAGAAACCCTGGCACAAGTTAAGGCCCTTCATAAAATCATTACAAATTCACTGGGGGAGTCAATATGGAGCTAAATGCCTTTAATGGTTTACAATATATAAGGACAAAAATATAAGTTTTAGAGATAATTTATTTTCCCACATTAGATGGACTCAATTATCTTGCAAATCACAACAAAGCAATCAAAAACCAGACTACAAAATCCATCAGATTGTTAAACCATACACCTTGTGTGTTATCCTTGGAGTTTATCTGCAATGCAGAAACCAGAACTTGACAGACAATACATCAAACCTACAACATGTCTACAATTCTCTAACTATACTAAGCATTCTTCTTCCAATGTGTGCTCATCATAAACTGTTAACAACAAGTAATACTTGCCTACATTAGGCACTATTACAAGGAAAGGGGACAACAAGGTTCGAATCCACGACCTTAAGGTCCAACCATGGAGATGATGGCCATTAGGCCCAACCACACTAACCAGCTAACCTCAAACATGCTTACATTATTAACAATATCAATGATACTAAGTTTATGCAATTATACAATACATAAATGTATCTAGCTCACTAATTGCAACCGAAAATAGCACAAACTAGATCAAATTACATGAAGAACAGACCTTTCCCTTAGTAATAAACATTCCGGAACTAGTCCGAACCTCGCTGAGCTTGCTTTTTCCAGACGCATTATCCGCAACAGCCGATCTCTTCAGCTCCGACTTCGCCTAGTAAATCCCCCCCAAAAAAAACTCCACAACAATTCAAATCAAATTGATCTAAAAAATTCAAATTATGAGAATTCAGAAATTTCAAATTCCACTCACAAGAGCTATCAAATGATCGCATTCTTCATCCGTTAGAAAACCTTCGTACACGAAAGCTCTGAAAAATAATCACATACTTTCCTGAGTTAATGGAAATTGCATCCAAGTATTACCTTACAATTTNCATTGCAAGTGCAGAAGCAGAGTAACAATGAATGCTTGAACACCACACATCCACATGAAAATTGTAAATGCATGGAGAAACCCTGGCACAAGTTAAGGCCCTTCATAAAATCATTACAAATTCACTGGGGGAGTCAATATGGAGCTAAATGCCTTTAATGGTTTACAATATATAAGGACAAAAATATAAGTTTTAGAGATAATTTATTTTCCCACATTAGATGGACTCAATTATCTTGCAAATCACAACAAAGCAATCAAAAACCAGACTACAAAATCCATCAGATTGTTAAACCATACACCTTGTGTGTTATCCTTGGAGTTTATCTGCAATGCAGAAACCAGAACTTGACAGACAATACATCAAACCTACAACATGTCTACAATTCTCTAACTATACTAAGCATTCTTCTTCCAATGTGTGCTCATCATAAACTGTTAACAACAAGTAATACTTGCCTACATTAGGCACTATTACAAGGAAAGGGGACAACAAGGTTCGAATCCACGACCTTAAGGTCCAACCATGGAGATGATGGCCATTAGGCCCAACCACACTAACCAGCTAACCTCAAACATGCTTACATTATTAACAATATCAATGATACTAAGTTTATGCAATTATACAATACATAAATGTATCTAGCTCACTAATTGCAACCGAAAATAGCACAAACTAGATCAAATTACATGAAGAACAGACCTTTCCCTTAGTAATAAACATTCCGGAACTAGTCCGAACCTCGCTGAGCTTGCTTTTTCCAGACGCATTATCCGCAACAGCCGATCTCTTCAGCTCCGACTTCGCCTAGTAAATCCCCCCCAAAAAAAACTCCACAACAATTCAAATCAAATTGATCTAAAAAATTCAAATTATGAGAATTCAGAAATTTCAAATTCCACTCACAAGAGCTATCAAATGATCGCATTCTTCATCCGTTAGAAAACCTTCGTACACGAAAGCTCTGAAAAATAATCACATACTTTCCTGAGTTAATGGAAATTGCATCCAAGTATTACCTTACAATTTCTCTTCCTTCTTCTAGTCTCCTATATTTTCTCAGCATCCAAAAAGCAGGTTAGTGAAATTAAAAGATACCTTGGTTTCATTGAAACTTGTTTGACTTTCGATGGATTGATTATTGAGGAGCTCGAAGATTCAAAGAGGACGGACGCGATCGAAAGCAAGAAGATAAGTGAAAGATCTGAAAACTTAATCATGACCTTTGGGTTTGAATGTTTCGAGAAGAAATTGAAAAGGAGATGATTTTCCGGGAAAGTTTTCGTATTTTCTCGAGAAAATTGGTTTCCTAATCTGATTTGCGAGCCAACTGTCACTGTGGTGGGAGACAAATCTCACCTATTACTTAGAAATAGTCGTTGTTTGACACTTATCTATACTATCTACTAAAACAAATAATTTTGAAGAGAGTTTTTTCTATATATCATTATTATATATTTAAATTGTTATAAATGATCAATTTACACATTAATAAATAATTTTAATATTAAGATGATAAATAGGGATATAGGTGGTGCGGTAGGTAAGTGGAAATAAGGGTGGCAGTTAAGGGTGTCCGTTGCCAGGCCGGCGAAATTTTCTCTAGGTCGGACTTGGGTAGTATAAGATTAAATTCTTATCCAGATTTTGAGTAGAGGTAGGTTACCCGTAGCCTAACCCATTAACCTATTGAACCCCATTAACCTATTGAATGGGTCGTCTAGGCAGGCTTGCTGCGCGGGCTTGCTCGTGAGCTTATATATATACAATTTTATTTAAAAATAATAAATATTTTTGTAACTTATTATTTGTTATATTTTTGAATTAAAAATAGATTAAAAGTAAAATAATAAACAATTTTATTTTTTATTTAGGGATAAACTACATCCAATAAAATGAATACATCCTGATTAAGTTGACACTTATATATCATTTGCATTATTCTAATCGTTAAAACTTGTATATTTAATATATATAAAAAAATAATATATTATTTATAGTATCTAAACTTATAAAATTTCAAATTCTGATATTAAGAGACTTATTTTAAAGTTATAAATTTAATGGTCTAAAAGTACAATTTTTTTTCAAAAAAAGTGTGTGCGAGACTGTGTGGGCGGTGCAGGCTTTTGGCCGGATAATAGGTTTGAGGGCAAACCCAACTCCTATTTTTAAGGATATTGGGTTCAGGCGGGTTAACTATCAAGTCTATTAGGTTTCGAGCCCATTTTTTTAGATTAAGTAATGGAACCTATGAGTAATCCGACCCATGAGCACTCCTAATGACAGAGGCGATGAAACGATATTATAAATTTTATATATTATACAATGCGGCCGCTAATATATGTATAATGAGAAACTTCTCTGAAGGAAGTGTCACTTTAAATCCATGCCTAATAGAGTAAACTTGAATATCTATAATTATTTGTAAATCGTAAATATCACTTAGAAGCATGAGAGACGTCAACGAGAGTCAAACTTGACCTTTTGAACTACTGTTTGTCTAGGTCCAATCTTACACCACTGTGTTACCCATGCGAGTTATTTGACCCTTATATTATATGTGGGATACTAAAGATTAAAACTAATTTTTTGAATTTTAATTTATTTATAATTATTTATAATTTAAAAAAAAATAAAAAAATCACATATTTTACGCTTTTATAGAAATCTTATTTGCGAAGTTATATATAAAAAAAAATATTACATAATCCAAGTAAAACTCAAAAGTTAAAACTTAAAATGCATATCATCCCTTGGATGAGCGAAAAGTTGACGAGACTCACTCATTCAAGGGATAATGTGTATTTAGGTTACAATTTTTTGTGTTTCATTTACATTTTGTATGTCTAGAAAAATGCATAGAGTCTAAAATGAATAAAAAATACTGCATAACCCAAACAAAACTCAAAAAAATGCAATCTAAATGCATACTATCTCTTAGATGAATATGTCTCACTAACTTATTCAAAAAATAATATATATTTTGCACTATGTACATTCATGAGGTTTCAAGTTGGACAAGATAAATTGATTACTTTCTGGATGTTAGATCATGATAAATTTATCTCACATAAATTTTCTAGTCTATACGTAAATAATTTGTCTTTCACCGATTCAATTCCTTCTCACACCTTCTCAATGCTAATCATCTTTATCCCTTTAAGAACATACTCTAACCCAATTTAAGCCACGATGAGTTAGTCCCCAAACTCTCGAGAGTAATCGGCGCAAGTCTAGACAGCCTGCGAAAAAAACAAGGTAGCTATGATTCTGAAATTCATCCTAAGCTTCCGAGTGTAAAGATTCTTGTAACTGCGCATTGTCCTTTTTCCTTTGGTTATGCAACAGACAGTACCATCACTTAGAAATACTTTAGAGCTCCAATGCAATCTGGTTTTGCTGGTTCAAATCATTTAACTGCTGGGGGGAGTTGTATTCTTCATCCTCAGACAGATCCACTGAACATGTCCTCTTAAAGGCTGGTCTTTTTTGAAATTTTTTCTTGCTCTGCAAGATCCCTTCATCACCTTTCAACATCCTAACAACCTGCACATGAACACCACGGTTTAACCAAAATGATACACTGTGAAACGGGTAATGCTGCACAGACTTGAACAACAGAGTTGAGTTGATTAATTACTGTCATTGATTTAGTTGTGGGTCTCAACATTTATTATGACTTATTATCTATTTAATGATTATAATTCATCAAGTTAAAAAATCATGTCAACTTTTTAAGTATAAATTACATTTCTCTTTTCAAACAAGCCTCAAGTTGCAATAGACTAGACACCTGAGTAAAGATCAAAATTTTGTTTTGAAATGGTCGAAATGTTTAAAACGTTTCAAGAGACCGAAATAAATCAATGATGGAATTGAAATTCAAATAGTTCGAGAAGTTCCATAATGTTTTGAGATGTTTTGTAATAATTCAATTTATTTGTACAATTGTTTCGGAATGTTTCGAAATATTTCTAGATATTTTAGTATATTTTGAAAAAATAATTTTTTATTTTTTTTATTATGTTTTTGAAACCGGTTCAAACATTTTCAAAACACGTCAAAAAATTTCCGTGTCCTAGATTTTCAAACAATGCACCGAAATGAAGAGCTGTTTAGAATCCAGATCAGGTGTACATTGCTGGCTTTAGCATACCTGTTCAGCACAGCTTAATGTATGGTAATTGGTAAAAAAGTACTAAGCTACCATATCTAAAACAAGCACGTGCCTGGCTCATTTGAGGCCGTTCAGCTGGAGACTGATGAATGCATATAGAAGCAATCAGGGCCATGCGATTTATCTGCTCTAGGTCGTAGGCTCCGCCAAGAGATGGATCGGCGAGTTCCTCTATGTTTTTCTCAGTGAGCAATGGTTTAGCCTGCAACAAATTACTCTAGAGTTCATGAATTTCCAAATACAAAAGCATATACATATACTATAAGAGGTAATTGATTTACACTTAGCTGCAACAATGTAATCAAACCGGGACAGAGAGAAGTAACATACCCACATAACGAGGCTTTTCTGTGACTTATCCAAAGCTGGACGTCCAGTGATGAGCTCCAACAATAATACACCATAAGCATAGACATCAGTTTTTTCATCAACTGTGCCATGCTGGAAAAACTCGGGAGGAAGGTAGCTGCCACGATGGAAATGAAGATTAATGGACACTATACAGTACTCAAACAAAAATGAGAAATCAAAACAGGACTTATGCTTACGGACCCAAATGTGCCTTCATATTGTGATATGGTCAGGTGAGTCCATTGGTCCGGGAGCCACTTCGCAAGGCCAAAGTCAGAAATCTACATAGAACTTAAAGTTAGTCATCAAAATTCAAAAACTTCAACAAACCCAAACATAAAAATGCATGGCTTCTATTGTGAAAGTTCATGATTCTAACAACAAACCCTATAGTTTAACTAGAACTTAAATATCCAGGGAGCAGATGAAACATTCTTCACCATTTGAGTGACTATTGACTCTTAATGCTTCTTAAAAGTTCAATTCAACTGCATCAAATGGAGAAACTATCAGGTACTTTGGAAGGTGAAATATAAAGTAGCATTCGATGTCATCTCTCTCTTTTTTTTTTTAAATAGTGTTTGTTTTGCATCTTTGTGTTTTTGCTTTTTCTATTTTCCAATTATAATCACTTACTCAAGCTTTTATTGCATGCAAGTAGAACACATATGCATGTATACAAATAGATCGTTTCTACTGTGGGATTGCTTCCTTTTTTTTTTAGCTTAAAAAAGTTACTTAAAAAAGCACTGGGGCAAAAATTCCCTAATTAAGAAGATAATAATAACTCGACAAAAATAAATTACTCAAGAAGGCGCACTTTCATGTAATTAGATTCGAGTTTGTAAGGAAAAACCTGGGGCTCAAAATCTTCTGTAAGCAAAATGTTAGCAGCCTTTATATCTCTATGAATAATTCTCCGCTGACACCCCTCATGAAGATATAGAAGGCCAGAGGCAGTGCCTAGAGCAATATTGTTTCTAAAGCACCATGCTAGTTTCTCCTTCTCACCTGAACATGGAGGAATAAAAATAACAATCTTTTGTAGAAAAATTTAACGGAATGTACTTTTAGAGGCATCATGTTAAATAAAGAACATACCATTAAGCAAAGATGCCAAGCTCCCATGGGGAGACAAAGGAAGAACAAGATGCATCCCTCCTTCAACCCCATAGCCTATAGCATGAGCAATATTGGGATGGTCGACGTGGACTAAAATCCCAAGTTCAGATAAGAAGTCTGCTGTCATCTCTTCTGGTGTTCCCCTGGTCAGCCGTTTGATTGCTAAAAGTTGCCCTTCTTCCATACGTCCCTTGTAAACTTCAGAATAACCTCCTTCTCCAATCAAATTGTCTTCAGAAAGATGCAGAAAATCTTAATCAGCCAAGTAGGACATAGGATCATTTCATTGCTTTTGGTACATAAGGGAGTCTTAATGAAGTTAAACATGATATTTCATCTCAAGTTTGCCATTCAAAAGCCATATTGGTTACGGTAGTTGCCAAGTGTAATTGAATGCAAGTGCAAAAACTTAAAAAATGTAAACTTGGAATTTGCATACCAGGGCTAAAATTGTTCGTTGCTCTTTCGATCTCTGAGAGAGAGAAATTCTTCCAGGAGGACTCGAAAAAATACATTTCAGCATCTAAATTGGGAGGCAGTGCTGGCATGCTGTGTGTTGAATTCGTGCTTTTCTTTCTTGCAAGCTTCTTGATGGTAGGTAGCGACGGCATGCTAGGATGGAAAGGATGCAAACTCTTTGCTGGTGCTTTTTTCAGCTTACGAATGAACCCATGCCATTGAGAATCAGATTTCAGATTTATTGGAGTTTCTGGTTCTGAAGTGCTGGTCTTGGAAGATGCTGTTTCAGACTCTCCATCATCCTCTAGAACTCCTCTTGGTGATAACTCCTCTATTTCCTCAATCTCCTTATCTAAACATCTCAGGTCTAACAAGATGCAATTAAAAATTTTAATTCAAAAGTGAAAGGATATGATGCTTCATTTAATTGCAGATGAAACATAACAACGGAGATAGAAACTCAATAGAATCATGGGAAACAATTGAAAATCAGCAACGGAAAACAATAGAGAACCAGCAATGTTGATGACAATCATTGACCAATGGAATGTAGGAGATTAACCATTGAAGATGGAGACTTAAACCGTCTGTAGAAACAAAAATAGAGGGATATTTTACCTTCTGTAGAAACAGACATGGAGGGATCAGGAAATAATAATCTGTCTGCAATATCAAAGGGTTTGCCTTCTGAATTTCCTCCAGCAATGTCGCATGCAATGTTGCTGCCAAATGCCAGGCAAGTGTCAACAACATAGAGTTTGACAAAAGCACAAAACAGATATGAGCAGACCTATGGGAATAGAGGGGAGGAACAGACACAAAACTGGAAGATTGACATCATGAAGAATATATGATTGCTGAGAAATGATAATTAGAGAAACCCGGAATCCCAAAAACAGTTATCATGGGCATTTGATTGCTGAGAAACCTTAAGCCCCAATTAGTAATCAAGATTTCTTACATTTCCTGCATTTTTCTTGACTATTATGACAACATTTGATGACTTTCCACAAATATCAACCTAGCAAATACATTAAAAACGACTGATATATCACAGTTAGAAAAAAAAGAAAAACATACAAACGCAAAATTATCAGGACATATTTTCTTTTGGGTGAGACACGAAGGGGACGAAGAGGTTCGTACCCATCACCTTAAGGTTCAATAGCGGAGAAAAATTATTACAACATATGAATTGCAACTGAACAGAAACACAAGAACATACAAACCCAGAATCATATAGAGCTACTAAGCCTAGAAGCAATAAAATATTTAATATTTAAACAAATACCATGTATAAGCTGAAGGTTTAGGGTCGTTTCCCATGGATTCTAGAGACAGCAGAACCAGGGGCTGTTAGAAAGCCAATAGTGGAACTTGAAAATGTAAAAGAGAGAGGGAGGGAGAGAAAGTTGAAAGTAGCGGTGGGGATGGTGTTCATGTTTTTTTGTGTAATTATACACCAAGAATTTCTCAACATTTCACCGGATTTTGGTGCCCAAAAATCGGATTTTGCCAACCCTTCTCGTTCTGTGCTATTGATATTATTAATGGCAATCAGATTCAATATAGGGTCTAAATGCATGTGTATTTACGTTTAAGATTGTCGCATGCACGAAAGCATTCCTCTGTAATTGGAGCCCGTACAGTTCAATGCCCTGACAGAGGGTCTCATATAATTAATGCACAAGACCAAATTACACTTAGACCCTTGGAGCTACCACCCCTATTCAAACTATATTCCCTTTCTGTCACGCACACTTGGGGCGCTGTTAAGATTAATGATGGATCTGAGTTTGTCAAATTTATTTTTTTAAATAAATTTAAAAAATTATTCAAGTGCGTTTTATTTAATAAATGAATTGAGGCCGAAAAGATTTCAAAATAAGCTGAATTCAAGACGAGACTGAATAACTCAATTATTTTACATATAAACGAGCTGAAATTTACGAACTCAAAATCGGTTTAAGCCGATTTTTTTAAGTTAGTTTTCTAAACAAGTCTAATCTAGTTCTATCCAAATCGAGCCTGATTAGCTTGTTTCAATTATCAACCCTGGGTGTGATGGGTAAAAATTAAAAAATTTTCACTCAATGCTTGAAATCGAGTCTCTATAACTACGATAATCTAGAGGAGTTAAACCCTACTCTTTGGCGCACACAATAGATATCCTATAAATAACTGTGTAGTGCTAATAAACAATACTTTCTATTGGATATATGGGAGCCGATATTTACGAACTCAAAATCGGCTTAAGCCAATTTTTTTAAGTTAGTTTTCTAAACAAGTCTAATCTAGTTCTATCTAAATCGAGCCTGGTTAGCTCGGTTCAATTATCAATCCTGGGTGCGATGGGTAAAAATTAAAAAATTTTCACTCAATGCTTGAAACCAATTCTCTATAACTACGATAACCTAGAGGAGTTAAACCCTACTCTTTGGCGCACGCAATAGATATCCTATAAATAACTGTGTAGTGCTAATAAACAATACTTTTTATCGGATATATGGGAGTGGCACATAAAAAATACTACCGTAAATTAAATTATTTGTTTAAGTTTTATACCGTCTCATTTGTGGAATTCTTTCTAATTTTCACAAACAAATCATAATAAATATGGATAAATCACATTTTCTAACATTCTACGATTTTTTTTTTATTTTTTGATCCGAGAAAAGGGGGAGGGGCGACCAGAACATTATATGATTTTTTTTTTTTTTTTTTGAACACTCAAATGGGCAATTTACTTGTGTTAATTACAATCTAAATTTAAACATCTCACTGCCAGTTTGTAAACTCCGATTTAATACCATGTAGAAATAAAACTACCCCAATTTAGCTCAAAAACGCTCAACAAAATCTCATTTCTGATTAATTGGACCATTGACAAAATCTTCCTCAACCCGATCAAGCAAATCACGATTGGTATTTTTCAACATCATGAAAATGTGGACAAAATGACTTTTATTTAATAACGACTTTGAAACAGAATGTACATTATCATTCATTGGAAGTCGTAGATTTCAAGTTCATGAGCAAAGTGGAAGGATTAATATGGCTGCTGCATTACATATCCAAATAGATCTAACAGTAGTAATAGATTCTTGCAAACCATTTGATGACAAATCTATTTCAATGGCACTAGCAAAGTAATACAAATCGAAGAAGCACCCCTCCAAAAATTTACAGCAAAAACTGAGAGAAGAAACTGTAGCATGGAAATCAATGCTTGGATCACGAACAATTCAAGCTTTATTAGTCGCTTCAATGGATGTTACGAGTGATCAACCCTTCAAAAATAGTATAAAGGTCCTTGTTGTCTGGGCCAAAAATCTCATCTGCCTTCCGCAAAGTTTCCTGATAGTAACAGAGATATGAGAATGGACATCAATGGAAATTGTTGATAGCAATAATATGGGAAGATGGCAGTGATGAGATCACATACCTCTTTTGTTTGCTTGTGGGAATTCAATTCCTTGACATTTGCTAAAAATGCACCAAACTGCTCGTAAGACAAACGGGTCCTGACGAAGCAAACGAGAATTTTGATGGGGCATATGTTGCAGTTTAGAATCAAAATTCGAAACGCTAAGCATTGAGAAAACTCAAAATGGGGAAGGATATATAAATAAAAAACAGCTTCTATTAGGAAAACATCTAGCACAGCAATTAATTGACATCGAGTGTTAGTAATTTTCACCACCATTCAATCGATAAAGTAATACAACAAACGCCACCATCAGCCGAAGTAACATATCCAGTTTATCTCGTAACATATCTAGTTTATCCTGAAGCAGCATTTCTCGAAGTGGCATTCCCATAAGCAGAGGATTGAATTTTTTCAATCTATTTTTGACAAATAGTCAGGGGGAACATTGTTGTTTTTTTCTTTTGTTTGGGGGGGAGGGGGGGGGGGGAAGCATATCTTGAGATATAATAGTTCTTCCTTTCAATAACTCATAACTTTGTGAAAATCCCATATCTATTCATATCTTTCCATTTGTTTTAAGGATACATTCATGTTAATGATCACTGAACAAGTGTGGTTCATTGTAGGAAGTTTATGAATTGTCTAGTTTTGGGAATTCGTGCACGATATTGCACAGATTGTTTTACTACTAATTTCAAAGCATTAAAGACCAAGTGCCACCATCATGTATGCAAATTTGTAATCACGGTAAATTTATAGATAATTTGATGTAATCCTAATATATCAAATAAACAAACAAATTCATAATTCATCATCACATCACTGTTTTGAAAAACCTTTTTTGCAGATTAAAAAACTCTAAAAAGCAGCATGCCTTTACCTGACTTGGCGGAAAAATTCTTTCCCATCAACCCGAGTTCGTCCTGCAACAGACAAAAAGTAGTATAACACAAGATAACGGTGGTAACAGTAACAACATCTACAACTAAGTGGTTCTCCGGCTAGCATAGATCAACCAAACTCATGAAATTCTTTATTTATAGCAGTTATGCGTTTTGGGACTGCACAGGGTGAAACCATTGCTAATAGTAGGAGAACAACACCAACATATCCACCCACTCTTAATCCCTCAACCTACCCTCTCCCAACAACATAAAGGAAAAAGAAATTTAAAAATAATAACTAGAACACCACAGCAAAATGTTGTGTGAGCTTCGCAATCACCTAATCTAGACCAAATACTTTCGACTTGGCCAGTGCATTGGCAATGATCAACAGAGCAACCACATTTTGACTAAAGAAGAATTCAAATGCAACTGGCTTTATTAGATTTTCAGATAAGAAAGTTTCCAGAGCTAACCAGATTGTGATCCTGTATCCAAGCCTGACATTGAATTGTGCTGGCTTGAGGGTGTGGAAGAAAACATTGAAGACCTGTCATCAAACATGCCTCTTGTGGTTGAAAATAAGATGGACTGTCGCCTTGGGGACACTGGCTTAGACGTCCTTGTTGGAGATACAGATGCTGATAGACTAGGAGGGGAGCCGGGAGGAGTGAACCGAGGTGTGCTAGCCTGGGATGCTAACAGCAGGCCTTGTGATATGCGAGGCCTTGAGACTGCCATTATTGGAAAATAGTAAAAATACATAACAAATCAGAGAAAAGGACAGAATGCTAACCTTGTACAATCAAAAGCACAGTTTTTTAAGAGGAAATGTTGCAAATGGAAAAACCATATGCTTAATGAAGCATACCATCAGCCTCAGAATCCTCAGCATGTGAATTTACTATCTCCGAGACCTGGCTCCGTATTGAAGAAGTTCTTGAAGGTGGCAATGTAGCATCATCTTCTGAAACAAATTAGATTGCTGTTTATCAATTATGATGGCTAAACATTTACTTCAAATGAATGTTTCTCTTCTGGAATGTTCAATTCAACCGACCCTCCCATTAATATTGCAACAAGGACTTGAAGCATTGAAGTTATGTCATGTAAATTGTAACTAATATCAACTGCGGAAGCACCATACTTACCAAGAATCTGACTAGCTAGCTTAGTGTATTCTTATAAACAGTCATCCCAAAAACAAAAGTTTTTATAGAGAGGTGGGTGAATCTAATTTAGCTTGAATCAATGTATGTAGGATGAATTAAGTTCCCTTTCACTATCCTATGCAGCTGGTACAGCATTGATGTGCTCAACAAATCAGAATCTTGGATTTTCCATTATGATACAAATAATAAACAAAACAAAGAAGTGCATACAAAAAACTCAAACAACCTCCAGTCTGTGACTGAGAAGATAAACTCTCAAGACTTCGTATATGCGTGGCAACACCCTGAGGTGCTCCTGCCTGCAGCCATATAAAAGTGGGGAAAATTTTCTGTCAGGACTTGGAGTTAAAAAACAATATGTACTTCTTAAGTCCTTAATGTCCTGAAAAATAGCTCTACTATTTTAATTGTCCAAGTGGTCCTTTTCAAAGTAGTGCCTAATGCAAGAAATACAAATCCTTCAACTTGCAGAAACTTAGGCAGATAACTTACAGTTTTTTCTTCCTCGTCTTGAAGTGATCGCATGAGTGTCTTTCTGAAGCTTTCCAACTGCATACATTCAATTCAGTAAGATCCTGAATGTAGTTATGGAGGGCGGTGGTATTTACATAGTGTTTTACTACTTCCAATTTGTCAGTTAGATGTAACAACCTTAACTTATTTCACCAATGCCTCAGGTAGTCACAAATGACAACGAACAAATAGAACTAAAGAACGGTTTCATCCTAACCTCAGCTAAATTGTCCATGCCACACCCTACTTGTATGAACTACTTGCACCTTTATACTGACTACTCAAGGCAAATGTTTGAGACACGAACTTGAATTTGCCCTTTCCCACCTTGCCCCCCAATGCAAGGTTCGAGTCTCACCCTCCCCATTCCCTGTGGATTGTAATCTCTCCCCCCCAAAAAAAACTTGAATTTGCTTGTTGCAATGAGGCCAGCCTCTTAAGAGTTGGAATCCCTGAGCATTGAGAATTTTATTGTTTGGATGCCAATGAGAAATTAGAAACACATATTAAGCATTAAAACCTTGTCAAAATGCCAACAAACAATGACAGTCACACATTGGACAACTAGAAAGTAGAAAAGAGTCTATTTTTGCCTGATTGATGATGAACAAAAATCACAAAAGCCAAAAGAAAAAAAAATTCTGGGTACCAAACATAAACAAATCAATAAATAAGTAAATTTCAGAAGCTAAGTTTACTTAAAAAGTTATGCACCATTTTTTATCACGTTTTGTTAGTACTTTTATTCACACAATAAAACATTCCATCCAAAAAAATGCTTGAGTGTTGATTCTAAAAACTGATCTATAAGGCTTTTAGTATACAAATTAGGGGTGAAACGGCACAAAGTTAGAAAATTTTAGTCTTCTTTAAGCCACCCGTTTCATAAATGAGTAGACCCGCTCTGACACGATTAATACTAAAACAATGTTATCAAACAGTATAAACATAGAATTAACAATTTTCGAAAATGGAAAAAAAAAAACAAAAGTTCCTCTTTTGCCTACTACTATTTTAAACCAAAATTATATATTGAAAGAGGAATGCTATTGGGACATAATTGAATAACTTAATCATTGAAGTCATTAGCTTGTCACTAGGTCCCAACATTAAATTACGACTGAATCCCAATCCTATCAATCATCATAATACATTAAATCTTTAAATTATGTCTCAGCATTAGTGATATCGAAATAGCATTCTAAATCTGAAATCCAAATATAAAAAATAAAAATAAAATTTATCCTAAAACTTTACATTTCTAATCCTGAAGAGGCACCAAAGTTGCCAATCTTAACCTTCCAAGAATGCGAAAATTACATAAATTGACCTTTCCACCTACCTTGACAACATCACGATTGAGCTTCTTCACAGTATTTGACAACGAAGCATTCTCTTTCAACAAGCTCTCCTGCAACACAATTAACACCACAAATTCACTAATCCAAATATATATATATATACATATATTTGTGTGTGTGTGTGTGTGTGAAGTGAACCGGGTTGGGGGCGACCTTCTCTTGCTCGGCTCGAGCGAGTTGATCGGAGATGTCGGAGCGATAAGCGTCGAGGGAATCGATCTGGGAGTGGAGGTCGGCGATGATGTCGTCCTTCTCGGTGAGCTTGCGGCGGAGAATAGACGCCTCTGATTCGAGGGCGGATACACGTGTCGACAGGGCAATGGAGGTGATTTTACGAGCAACATCTAGCTGTTCAAATGGATCCGATGGGAGTATTTCCAACACATCCTCGGGAAGATCGAAGTTCGGACCCGCTGATTCTTTTGCCAACATTTTCTTTTTCTCCTTTTTTTTTAAAGCTTTTGGGTTTCTTTTAAATTTAATTGAATATTTTCATACACAAAAGAGTGTGTGTGTGTGTGTGTATGGTCTTAGTCTTGCAAAGGAATCAAAGGATAAGGGGTTTGGTTTGTTTGTGTTTTTTAATGTGTGGGCAGAACAGGTGGTTGGTATTGGTTTGTAAGAAGGTTATTGGGTTTGGATTTTGAAAAGATGAGACCCAACAATCATTCACCCCATATATTTTCGTTTTATTGTTTCTAAGAATTGAGAAAAATGTGAAATAGTGTAACACCTCTTATCCGAAGATTAAATAAATAAAATGAAATGGTGGTATTTGATGGTTTTAAAAAATTGTAGTGAAGGGGAGGTTTTCGAGGGTAAAATCGTCTAACAAAATTATGGATAAAATTGTTCGATAAAATTATCAAATTGAATTTTGAAAAAAAAAAAAAAATCTTTGGGGGTTACAAAATGATTATACTAAATCATTCAATATTTGTACTTCAAAAAATAGAAAATTGGATTAGGGTTTTAAGCTAACCAATTTTGCTCATGAGGGAAGATGACACCTCCTAGGAGAGGTGTTTTATTCTTGGCCATCCTCATCCATGCAAGAGAG
>CAUOFW020003758.1:503718-540653 GCA_963454935.2 Ilex paraguariensis
TATATATATATATATATATATATATATATATATATATTAAAAAATTTTAAAATAAATTTTAAAGTAAAAATTTAAAATTTAAAAAATATTTTTTCCTTCTTAATTAAGGGTAAAAATTTTCGACTCAACACGATGACGCGACTCGAACTCGACATAAATTTTATGAAACGTACTTGATTATAACTCGACACAAACTTAAAAATGTTCTGACACGCGAACGAAAAATATAAAAAACTCATATTCAATTCAACCAGTCAAACCCAAAACTGATACCATCAACCCGTTTATTAAAAATAAACACTTTCTTTATTTCCTTATTTGTATGGTAACACGGAATTAACACGAAACTAACATATTTAATTAGTATTATATACATAAAATATTAATTATTCATTAAACACCGACATAATTATTATATAAAAAATATTTTTACTTATTATTATTATTATATTTATTTAAATTAATTTTTAGTTTATAGAAAAAATATTAACATGAATTCAATTAAGTTAAAATATAATATTATTGTTAAATTTTTTATTCAAAGTTTATGTACATCAACGCGAATCGAACATAACACGAAAATAAATAGGTCAACTTAAAACTCAACACCACACAATTAATTAAATGAGTTGAGTTAAATTTGACTAATATTCGATACAAACCCATAATGATTCAAATAATAGCTTAAGGGATTGTTTGGCAAAGGGTACGGGGCTTGGCAAGATGGGTTTGGAAAAATACTCCAAAGTTATCCCAAATTTTTTGATAGTATAGAAAATTCAGTCTCGAGTTTTCAAACTCGGCCCATAGCTAATCTAAAGATTAAACTCATGATCATGAGTTTCAACATCATGAATTTCGTTAAACTTAAGAAAATAGTGGGTTTGAAAAGATGGGTAGGAGGTTAAGGATCTAAAAGATAATTGTACCATTTAATATAGATATGAATTGGATTGATCAATGGTAAAATAGTCATTTATATGATAAATAGTTATTAATCATTATGATATATTCGTGAATCCTACTTGTATATGTGTTGCATACCAAACATGGGTATGGACCAGATTGAATGTTAAATCTCATCTTTACAAAAAAGGGTTTAAGTTTGAAAGGGCTTGAAAAAACTAATTCAAACTCCTCCTCAAAATTCATCAAATCAAGCCCTAAGTGATAATAAGGACGAACGGTAAATTAAGATGTTTTTAAGTTTGAATCTTGCCAATTTTTTTGGATTATGTTATGAGAAATTTATCTCTCGTGAATACCTTAATTTCATATCCTACTTTCGACGTGAATGACCTACCTTCGACTAGACTAGAAAAAAAATTAATCGAAATACACATAAGTGGCTTGAACACCCCAGGCGTTTAACCAAAAAAAAAGTGGTTAATTACAAAATGTCTCCTTTAAGTTTGGGTCATGTTTCAATCAGATCCTTGTAGTTTCAATTTTGACAATTTTCCTCATTCAAGTTCAAATTTGTTCAAATGCACTAAATTAACAGAGGAATTAAACAGAAAATTCTAAAATTATTCTTGTACCCTTAATTTTTTTCCCCATTTTTTCTCTTTTTTTTTTCTAATTGGTCTTGCAACTCCAACACCACTGATCCCAATCTCCCTTATCACCACATTCTTTACAAACATCACCACCAGCCACCAAATTACCCACCATTAGCATCACCTAACCACCATCCATTATAACCCAACCAACCAAAAGAGAAAGAGAAAATCAAAAAAGGAGACCTGTTGCAAATACCACACCAACAACCAAATTCAATTAACATTACCATTGTAAATGCAACACCATAACCACCAGAAGATCTTCGGCTTCACCTGTGTAATATTCGGCAACATTAGGTGATGCTAATGTGGGGGGGGGGGGGGGGGGGGGGGGGGGGGGGTGNGGGGGGGGGGGGGGGGGGGGGGGGGGGGGGGGGGGGGGGGGGGGGGGGGGGGGGGGGGGGGGGGGGGGGGGGGGGGGGGGGGGGGGGGGGGGGGGGGGGGGGGGGGGGGGGGGGGGGGGGGGGGGGGGGGGGGGGGGGGGGGGGGGGGGGGGGGGGGGGGGGGGGGGGGGGGGGGGGGGGGGGGGGGGGGGGGGGGGGGGGGGGGGGGGGGGGGGGGGGGGGGGGGGGGGGGGGGGGGGGGGGGGGGGGGGGGGGGGGGGGGGGGGGGGGGGGGGGGGGGGGGGGGGGGGGGGGGGGGGGGGGGGGGGGGGGGGGGGGGGTGGGGGGGGGGGGGGGGGGGGGGGGGGGGGGGGGGGGGGGGAGGGTGTGGATTTCAGGTGGAGATAGGTGTGGATTTCAGCAATGCTAATGGTGTGGCGTGCTTGTGGGCGTCCCTTGACCCTCACATCTTGCTCCGGCAACCCCCCAACCCCCACCTCTTGCTCCGACAGCCCCCAATCCAATTCAATTGTTCCTTGCCAAACAATTATTTGGATTGGACAACATACAAAACCCATCAAATCAAGTGCCTGAGTGGATTTAGGTGGGATGAGTTAAGATACAAAAAATTTAATCCATTCCTATATTTATTGATTATCCAAGCACTATATTTATCGATTATCCACACACAATCATCGTGAATCCAATGGTTGAGTGATTAGGTCAGTATATAGTGATTGAAGCTTTCAGGATGACAAAAAAGGGGGGGGGGGGGGGGGGGGGAATTGTGTTGTCTTGGCGCATCTGTCATTAATGCTTAGTCATCATGATAGTAGGCCTAGACTCTTAGAGTGCAGGTGCTTACAGACGCGCATTTATTTGTCTTGTCACCATCACTCACTCCGTCGTAAATGATGGGTCACGTCGTATTANCATGGGGAGTGGTAGATATGGAGTAAATATTTATATGATATCACCTTTTCATTGACATATGCTGTCATCACCATTTAAAAATAGAATATTGTTGGTGATAATTAATGAAATTACTTATAAAAGATGACATAATATCACCGTTTCATCGAGTATTTTCTCGTAGAGATGAAATTATGGAGGCTTTTTTTTTTTTTTTCCTCCTTTTGTGTCTGGCATCAGATATGATCAGCATATGGTAAATTTGAGTTATGGAGTATGTGACACTATAGATACATGGGCAGCTTGGGTTATGCCTTATTTATATGATGATTTTTGCAACATTTCTATTCCTACTTCACTAGATATATCTTTTTTTATTGAACTAGCAATTTTAAGCAAATTTTCTCAAGATTCAAACCTTATATAAAATTTCAAAGGATAACTAAAGTGATAATAGAAATGAGTTGTAAATTCAGACATCATGATATCAAATTTCGGCACTTCATTAGAGATAGGTCATGAAAGATTTATCTCTTATGAATACCTTAATCACGGCGTAGTTGGTCTACCTTTGATCGGGTTAGGGAAGGGATTAGTTGAGATACGTGTAAACTGACCCAGACACCCATGACAATTGAATAAATAATGTCAAGCCATGACTCACTTCAAAACGTTAGGAAGTTTTGATTTCTAAGGGGTTTTTTTTTTTTTTTGGGGTCTTTTGACGATCTTACCCAAAGATCGATTTATTTTCATTGTGTAGGGCCTTCAGAGAGTGGGCTTTAATCAAAATTATGAAGCCCAATCTGTTAGGGCTAAGCAGTGGTGGGCTTAGGGATTCTCTTTTAGTTTAAACCCAGTTAGAATTTTTGACGGGCTTACTATTGGGCCCTTTTTTCTTTAAAAAGGTAGATGTGTTGGGCTTAAGGTCTGAGAAGGCCTTGAGTGTCGACCTTAAGTCTGGTTCTTCTTTGCCTAAATAATCTTTGATTTGCTTTATTATACGAAACCCCCTCACATATTAAAAATTACATAGCACCCCAATAGATAGGCGTTGTTAACGGTATTAATAAAAAAATATTTTACCCTTTAGTCATTAAGTAAAGGAATTAACCAAATCTCTCTTTAAAAAAAAAATATTTGGTGTAACCGTTACACTACGTCAGTAGTACCACGTAGTGTAACCGTCTACTAATAAATAAACAGGTATGCAAGTGATCTCTATAAAAATTCATAACCACCCACCCATGTAATATATAATCATCTCCATAATAAGAAACGAGTATCATTTTATTAATTTTGTTATTGAATGATTACACCCAATATTTACTCCGATGATGGAGGTTTTATGTGGATTCATTCTAGAACTGGTTGAATTTTCGGTAATTAAATTGTGGATTTCATTTCTCCTAATACTGCAAGTAGTATAAGTTCAAACACTAGGTATTAGCACGACTCGAATCTGACATAAAATTAATTAAACAATAGTTTTGAGTAAGAAATTTTGAATCGTGTCCCATTCAGGTTGACAAATTTATGCATGCATGTTTATCTTGAGTTTCAAAATAGCCTTAAATATTTGAACTTGTAAGAGATCATTCTCGAGTTAAATTGTCATCTGACTAATGAACTCTTACGTCTACCAATAAGATAACTATGTTGAGAGAAGTTTACCAGTATATAGTATGATATGCTTATAAGAATACAGATGAGAGTGCTTGCATGCTACATTTGACTGTGACACACTAGTGATCCATCTTAAAGATTAATGTACTAAAAGAAATGCTTAAAAAATGGGTTGAAATGTGTATGAAACAATCAAAAATCTCCTACTCATGTTTTTTTTTTTTTGGGTAAGTAGTCTACTACTCATGTTAGCCGGCTGTAAATATATTATTGTATTTCTTGTCATTATGCATGAAACGTGCATTATATATAAATTAGTATGTTAATTTTTAGCACGACACAAAATCAGAAATGGGATAGAAAGAAAGGACCAAGTGTCGTGTACGGGTGTGACTTTGAAGCTTGACTCCCCGTTACCTTAAGTGTGAATAATATATGAATTATGCTGGTGTCAAACATAAATAATTAGTTTAAAATATATTATATGAAGAAAATGTCTAGTTTTTAAATTTTTCATTTCTTGATCATTTAGTTTTATATACATTGGTGTTGAATTAAATAGAGTGGATTTTTAGTTCGTATGTGTCCATAGGTGATGAATTTGGTGGAAGAAAAAATGATTTGGCCAAATTATGCCATCTATACAGAAATGACATAAACACTTGAGAAACTCAAAATAACCCGACTTATGATAAGATTTATTCACCTCCTACTCTAACACCACAAAGAAATAAATATAAGAAAAAAATTCAAAACCAAGATATTGGACTCATGGAATGCTTGTGTAATTTTTCTAATTAATGCTATAACCCATCCTATGCTCTCCATGCAATATGTCACAACATTAATCTAAACCTTGAAGCTTAGAACTTAGAAGTGCCACCTTGAGAAGAGACGTAGAAGCAACTCTCTCTCTCTCTCTCTCTATAGATAACATGAATTTGTTGCAAGTCTCTTATCACATAAAATAAAAACCCTAGTTTATCTCAGTTCCTGCGGGAAAACAATCAAAACGCTAGCTAAACACCAAGAATGGCCAACTCTGGCAACTCCTCTGGCACAAGCGTGAAGGACAAGACATTAACCGGTGTCGAAAACCTTATCAGGGTCCTCCCCACCGGAACTGTCTTCCTCTTCTAGTCCTCAACCCTTTGTTAACCAACAATGGCCACTGCCACACCATCAACAAGTACTTTTCCGGCATACTCATCGCCATTTCTGGCCTCGCGTGTTTTTTCTCCACATTCACAGACAGCTACACAGACAGTGATGGAAAAATTCACTGTGTGTGCAGGATCTTGCACAATATAAAAAACGAGAACAGATCTCTCCCTTGGTGAACTCGAGTGAGTCAGCTGAGTGGTCAACCACGCTGCTTGGGACAGTCTGTGAGATCCGGTGGTAACCTGGAACGGCAACGGGAGACCCTCGTGAATTGAAGGAATGATCCAGTAAGGCTGGGGAAAGGTTCCTGGAACAAAGGAGAACAAGTTAGAAGGGCGCCATAGTGTTTTTCGGCGTATCCCCTCCGACGATCAAGTTAATTTTTGAAAGGGAGAGGAAGAAGAAAACACTGAGTATATTTCGTAGTAAATAGTTTCTTGTTGCATACCGTTTTGCCTTTTATGAGGAGTATTTATACCTCAAAAGCTCATGATTGCTGTCAGTGTTGTCAGTAGATGATCATTAGGTACAGACAGTGTGCGCACTGATTCTGATGAGGAATGTTTTCCTTTCTTTAACTACTCGGAGTGCCGAGCAATCAATGTTGTGCCATCGGGCTGCCGACTGTCTAATGATCTCCACTCGGGGAGGATGCAATAAATGCCCAGCCTTAGAGACATTTATTGCCTTTCAATTCCGAGCCTTACCGCATTGAATGCGGTCTCATCAAGGGAATGGTGTAATTAAATATTTTCTTTCCCAAGTCACGTTGTCAGTAAGGACATGCGGTCTTTCTGTCTCTGATGTGACACAATTTGCCACGCGTCCATCCCTCATTGGCTGTGGACCCTGCCTTCCTGTTCCTTCTGACACCAATTGTGTAAGACGAGACCATGATAGCTAACCTAGACTAGCCTAGGCTAATGACCTGTACATCAATAGTTTATACTGGAGCAGAGAAAAAGGCATCCTGGACGGGGGTACATCTCGGTACCGAGGATATGTACATCTCGGAATCGAGGATAGGACATCTCGAGCTGAGGGAAGCTGTACATGACGACCGAGGTACCATATCAGATCGAGGTACCATATCAGACTGAAGGTCGGTTCGTAAAACGTACTCGACATGTGTCAAGTACCTCGGGGGCGAGGGAGTTTGTAGCCGATGGTACGTGATCTCAGTTAAACAGGATTTTTAGTGACGCCAAGACCACATGTCTTCATCTTGGAGTATTTCAGAAAAGTCCCATCAACTGCCCCCCAGCCTTTGATCTTCTGACGCCGAGGACACGCGTCGTAAGGAGACGAAGGGTTTCCCAACAACCTCAACTGCTTCATCATTGCATCTAGCCGCTTTCCCCTGCTTAGGGAGTCGTGCGCATTAAATGTGCCCTTTCGTGTTTCGCGCCTAATGATGAGACCGGTGCTATATAAATGGGCTTTCTCCCTCTTGTTCTCATTTCGTCATTCTGAACTTTTCTTCCAGAGAGCCCTTGCCTGAATCTTCGCCGGAGACCTCTTCTCTTCTGTCTCTTAACTGCCCAACCTTTTCACTGAAGCTTTAAAGCTAGCAGACCCATCCTTTGTTTCTGAACATTCTGGGAAGGAATCGATTCAAGTTTTCTAGAAAATACCTCTTCTTACGCTCTGGTGAGTTCCAATATCCTCCATTTCTTTGCCCTTCTGTCTCTTTTGATTTTCCGATTACCGGAGGTGTTTTCTAGTTGCCATCCAACGATCGACCCTCGGAAAGCCTTCTTGGGGATCTTCGTGGAAAAATCCCCTCTATTTTTATCACTTCTTGAACATGCCTCGTCGTCGTTCTGCCCCCGAGAATCCTTAGGCTAGTACTTCGAGGCCAGGGAAGTATAAAGTAAAAGGTAGTGAACAAATTAATAGATTTAGGGTTAGGTACGGCGTTCCACCGAATGTAGAGGTAGAGGATTATGATGCGGCTGTGCACCCTCGTACCCTCGGTACCGAGGATGCAATGCCTTTTTATATTAAAGCCATTATAGAAGGCGGAATTAGGTTCCCTTTGCCCCCTCTGCTTCTCCAGATCCTCTCTCATTTCCACCTCTTTCCCGGGCAGTGTTGCCTTAATGTCTTTAGGATAATTATGGGGGTGCTAGAGCTCAATAGGCGTCTTGGGGTAAACGTCGGGCTGGACGATATCCTTTTTTGTTATTCCTTGTTGAGAGTTACGCCTTAACAACACTTCTACCTCAAAGTCAGGGACCCATCTATGTACCTCGTAACTCACCTTCCTGACTCGGACAAGGGGTACAAGGATGACCTACTCATCTTCAGGGGATCTTGGCAGAGAGGTGTCGGTCTCGACTATGACGGCTAGTTATGTCCATTGGAATGGAGAAGGACAAGTACATCGGTTCCTTCGGGCTTCATT
Source organism: Ilex paraguariensis (assembly GCA_963454935.2). NCBI lineage: Eukaryota > Viridiplantae > Streptophyta > Magnoliopsida > Aquifoliales > Aquifoliaceae > Ilex > Ilex paraguariensis. Next base: position 511,713 of record CAUOFW020003758.1, read on the forward strand.
ATTTTGTTTTTAAAATTTTCTACATGCTCATGACCCTCTCTCCTCTTTTTGCTTGTGCAGACATCTCCCCTCGGGAAACAACACCTCCATCCCGATCGTCGGTGAATTTTGCTGACTTAATCACTTTTTGGAATTTTACTGGCGATGACGGGCTCGGCCGGGCTGCCCACATCCTCCTGAATTATACCCCTGGGTATAAAAAGTTTTCGCAGCTTCCCCAGCCTTTCGAGCCTTCTCGGTGGTCTGAACTCTTTGATCAGGCGACGGGGCAGGAAGTTGAGGAGAACTTGGAAGAAGACCCTGATCGGACCTCGGAGGCTGAAGTTGAGGGTGAAGTTGAAGAGCCCGAGGTCGGAGAGGACTTGGTTCCTACGCACGCCAAGGTGGGGACTTCGGGGAGAGATTCCTTGCCGGACTTCCAAATCCTACACTCTCTCGACGTCGAGGATGCCCTTGAGGTAGCTATGTCCAGCGCGCCCTGTATTGATTTAGGGTTCCTTAGGCAGAGGCAAGCCCTCGCTCTGGGAGGGGACGAGGATCGACTGGTGGGACCCCACCTGCAGGGACCAGTGCCACCCCCTCCTCAAGAGTCGTCAGTCGGGGTCAGGTGCGTGACCGAGATCCTCAGATAGAGGAGGAGATGAGAGTCAAACATAGGCACGACGGCCTTGGGAGGGGATTCAGGGCCTCCCCCGCTCAGCAGCAAAGTGGGAGAAGCCGTGGGTTACCCCCTGCTCCTCAGCAACAACAGCAACAACAGCAACAACAACAGCAACAACAGCAACAACAACAGCAACAGCGGCGACAGCAGACTTCTCATCTTCCGCAGACAGTGGAAGCTGCGGAGTGGAACCCTCGAGCCACTGATCACATAGACCGAGTGATCAGGGTTGACAATTCCATTTTGCAGGACCCTCATGTCGCCAATGTAGTGAGTGAGACGCTGCATTTCGAGGCCAACATGGCGGCTCACAGGGGGCGATCAACAAACGTGTTGTTTCGCTCCATCATCCAAAATTCCTTGGTGGTAAGTTCATCTTTGCTTCAGTCTCTTTTAGCCTCAATTTTCCTTTTAGTGACATGCTCTTTCATTTGCAGGCCACCCAACAGATTTCCATAATAGCGGCGCGGTACCATGGGATTAGGATGGACCTTCAGCGGGTTCGAGAGCAGAAGAAAGAAGTCGAGGGAGCCCTTGCGAGTGCTAGGGAGGATGTTGCTACAAGGGATTCCACCCTCGAGGGGCAGGCTGCTCAAATCGAGCAACTCCTCAAGGAAGCCGAGTTGGCGAAGGTCGGCGCTGAAAAGCTAAGTGCTGCCCTTGCCGACGCTGAGAGGAGGATAACAAAACAGACGCAACAGTTCTCTACGGCAGAGGAGAGGGCTGTTGGTTCAGAGGAAAGCTGCCTAGCTCTGACCCAGGAGCTGGACAGGATCAGGGATGAGGCACTGAATAGGAAGTCCGAGGNACTATATTTCGAGGCCGACATGGCGGCTCACAGAGGGCGATCAACAAACGTGTTGTTTCGCTCCATCATCCAAAATTCCTTGGTGGTAAGTTCATCTTTGCTTCAGTCTCTTTTAGCCCCAATTTTCCTTTTAGTGACATGCTCTTTTATTTGCAGGCCACCCAACAGATTTCCATAATAGCGGCGCGGTACCATGGGATTAGGATGGACCTTCAGCGGGTTCGAGAGCAGAAGAAAGAAGTCGAGGGAGCCCTTGCGAGTGCTAGGGAGGATGTTGCTACAAGGGATTCCACCCTCGAGGGGCAGGCTGCTCAAATCGAGCAACTCCTCAAGGAAGCCGAGTTGGCGAAGGTCGGCGCTGAAAAGCTAAGTGCTGCCCTTGCCGACGCTGAGAGGAGGATAACAAAACAGACGCAACAGTTCTCTACGGCAGAGGAGAGGGCTGTTGGTTCAGAGGAAAGCTGCCTAGCTCTGACCCAGGAGCTGGACAGGATCAGGGATGAGGCACTGAATAGGAAGTCCGAGGAGCAACTCCGAGAAGAGTTCGCCGATAACGTGCTCCCTACTCTTGAGGAAAACAGCAAGGAGTTCTTCAAGAGGGGGTGGGACGAGGTGCTCCAGTCTGCTGGAATCTCGTCAGACTCTCCACTCTTCCAGATGCACAAGTACGTGCCCTCGGCGGAGATGGAACGGGCCGAAACAGAGATTGCTGCCGAGGGCGAGATTCCAACGCCGGTGCAAGTTTCGATGGATCTGCCTGAGGCGGTAATAGTGGATTTGTCTGATGAGGCCCTGCCGGACCGGGACCTGGACCATAATATCCCTCAGGGTCCTCTGTCGTCGAAGTACCTCCTGCTCCGCCTGCTCCCGAAGCTGCTCAACCTTTCTATGCCGATTCGCCATCGGCGGATATTTTGGAGATGCTCGGGGCAAGATGAAAGCCCCTTTTTTTTTTTTCTTTTTGATCTGTACTTTTTCCCTTGTAGCTTTTGGGGACGCAAAACCCCTCTTTTTGAACAAAGTTCTGTTTAAAGGTCTAATATCGGATAGAATGTGATTCATGATTCTGAATTCTTTCTTGCGTATACTTTCGTAGGAATCCTTGAAATGTCCTAGGAGGCTTGCTCCTCTGTTTGTTTCGGGGGCGAGAGTCTTTGAACTCCGTCCCCAGGGCCTTGCCCTTCCAGGAGGCTTGCTCCTGTGTTTGTTTCGGGGCCGAGAGTCTTCGTACTCTATCCCCAGGGCTTTGCCCTTCCAGGAGGCTTGCTCCTGTATTTGTTTCGGGGGCGAGAGTCTTTGTACTCTGTCCCCAGGGCCTTGCCCTTCCAGGAGGCTTGCTCCTGTGTTTGTTTCGGGGCCGAGAGTCTTTGTACTCTGTCTCCAGGGCCTTGCCCTTCCAGGAGGCTTGCTCCTGTGTTTGTTTCGGGGGCAAGTCTTTGAACTCTGTCCCCAGGGCCTTGCCCTTTATCTTTGTCGTTGGCAAGCACTAAGGCAGACAAATACTCAAAAATAGTTTTTTTTAGATTCATCATATTCCACGGTCGCGTTACAAGTTTTCCCTCCATATCTTCTAATCTGTATGACCCGGCGCCCCTGACAGATATCACTTTATAAGGCCCTTCCCAGTTAGGTCCCATTTTTCCTTCTGTTGGGTCACAGGTATTGGTCGTTACCCTTCTGAGGACCAGATCGCCGATTCAGAATTCTCGCGCCATGACCTTTTTGTTGTACAGTTGAGAAATCTTTTCCTGGTACTTTGTTATTCTTAAGGCGGTTGTCTCCGTTTTTTCTTCCACCAGATCCAAATCAAGCCCCAGTTGACGGTCATTTCCCCTTGTGTCGAAAGCTTGGGTCCTTATGGTCGGGAGTCCTACCTCAAGAGGTATGATAACTTCCATCCCGTAAGCTATGGAGTATGGGGTTTCTCCTGTCGAGGACCGAGGGGTGGTCCTGTACACCCACAAAATGTTTAATAACTCGTCTGCCCATTTTCCCTTGGCCTTCTCCAACCTTTTCTTGATTCCACTGATAATTTTTTTGTTGGAGGCCTCTGTCTGCCCGTTGGCTTGAGGGTAGGCAGGGGTGGAGTAGAAATTACGGATTCCGAGTTGCTCACAGAAAGACTTGAAACGCCCGCCGGTGAATTGAGTTCCGTTATCTGATACCAGTGCCCGGGGAATCCCGAATCTGATGACTATGTTCTCCTAGACGAACTTCTTAGCATCAATGTCGCGGATGTGAGTCAACGGCTCCACCTCAACCCACTTGGTGAAATAATTTGTGGCCACAATGAGGAACTTTCTATTTTCAAGAGACTTGGGTAGGGGCCCAACTAAGTCGAGTCCCCACTAGGCGAACATATGTACGCGCATCCCTTTGCATTCGTGGCCACCAATATCCCTGAGACATGATGCGGTGTGCCATCGATCGCCCCCCAGAGTGCCCTCCGCATATTCCTTCGTGTACCTCATACAGAAGGTCTTCCACCTAGTCTTCTTGGACACATAACAAGTAAGGTCCTGAGAAAGACCTCCGATACAGTTTCTGATCCGGACAGACCCAAAATCTCGGGACTTTGAGTTTTATCTTCCTTGCCTCTTTTGAACACTCCGGAAGGTCTCCTGTTATTAGGAACCTGAGAAAGGGATTAATCCAGCTGGGCGACTTGTGTTCGTCCTGGACAGCCATTGCCTCGGGAGCATGGTCTATGCAGGATGCGGAAAGATATTCTATGGTGATCCTGCGTGACTGGGAGGAATCCACTGCCGAGGCTAGACAAGCCAGGGCGTCGGCATGCGTGTTCTTGTCTCGGGACACTTGTTTGATCTCAATCCTTCCGAATCTTCGGATCACAGTTGTCGCCTGGAGATGGTAAGCCCTCATACTAGGTCCCTTGTCTCAAACTCTCCGTTAACTTGATTGACCACCAGCATGGAATCGCAATGCACGATCAAGTCCGCAACTCCAGTTGCCTCAGCTAACCGAAGTCCTGAGATGAGGGCTTCGTACTCAGCCTCATTATTTGATGCTTTAAATCCCAGCCGAACGGCCTGCTCTGCGACAATTCCATCTGGAGAGATCGGCAAGATACCGATCCCGGACCCCTTACTATTTGATGAACCGTCCACACACAAGAGCCATGACAACCCTTCACAACTCATTGGAGATGCTATGTTGAGAGGAGGCGGTCTTTCTAGAACGGAGTGCTCCCCGGTAAACTCAGTTATGAAGTCCGCCAATACCTAACCCTTTACTGCAGTTCGAGGTTTGAAATGAATGTCGTGTTTCCCCAACTCCACTGTCCACTTGAAAATCCTCCCGGACAGTTCCGCTTTCCTCAAAATGGCCTTTAAGGGCTGATCGGTAAGGACGGTAATTGGGTGTGTCTGGAAATAATGCCTCAGTTTTCTTGCAGTGGTGACCAGGGACAAAGCTAATTTCTCTAGGGGCAGGTATCTTGTCTCCGCGTCCAGGAGCGCCTTGCTTATGTAATAAATCGGCTTCTGGCGGTGCTCGTGCTCACGAATAAGTACCCCGCTTACCGCAAATTCAGACACGACTAAGTACAAGAAGAGCATTTCCCCCTGGATGGGGACGGATAAGGTCGGGAGAGTCCTTAGGTATTCCTTGATTCCAGTCAGGGCATCTTCGCACCCCTGGCTCCACATTTCCTTCCCAGCACTCTTGATTGCTCCGAAAAAAGGTTTGCATTTGTCTGAGAAGCGTGAGACGAAACGGTTAAGTGCTGCCAGCATTCCCGTGAGCTTCTGGACTTCTCAGACAGTTCGGGGGCACCGAATGTCCAGGATCGCTTGAATCTGATCCGGGTTAGCTTCGATTCCTCGTTGGCTGACCAGATATCTGAGAAATTTACCCGATTCCACTCCGAAAATAAATTTTGCCGCGTTCAGCTTCAGCCCGTACTCTCTGAGGATGGACAAGGTATCGGTCAAATCTGCCAGATGATTACGACTTTGTTTGCTTTTTACCAACATATCGTCAATGTAGACCTCCATGGTGTTGCCGATCTTCTTTTTGAACATCCGGTTCATCAGTCTTTGGTACGTCGCCCCAGCGTTTTTTAGTCCAAACGGCATCACTTTGTAACAGTAAACTCCTTTCGGAGTGATAAACGTCATTTTTTCCTGATCTGGGGGATGGAGAGAGATCTGGTGATATCCCGCTCGGGCATCCATGAAGTCCATGCGTTCATATCCGACAGTGGCATCCACTAGCTGGTCCACCTTTGGTAGGGGGTAGTCATCCTTGGCACATGCCTTGTTTAGATCTGTGAAGTCCACGCAGACACGCCATTTTCCCCCTTCTTCTTCACGCAAACCGTATTAGATAGCCATTCTGGGAACTGTATCTCCCAAATGGCGTTGGCCTTCAGGAATTTGTCGATTTCTTCGTTGACCGCGCAGGCGTGATGCGGGGCCATGCGTTGTGGCTTTTATTTGACTGACTTATGCGTTGGGTCAACATGCAGCTTGTGCGTGATTATCTCAGGGTCTAACCCCGTCATCTCCATTGCATTCCAAGCGAACACGTCCACATTTCCCCTTAGGAACTCAATCATCTCCTCCTGTTCGGCTGTGGCTATTGTAGTTCCAACTAAAAATATCTTTCTTCTTCTCCCTCCATCAAGGGTACCTTCCGGAGGTCCTCTACCGACCGCTCAATTGGGTCTATCCGGGGGTCATCCATTTCTGGACGCCCGGACTGTGATTGCTATTTTTCTATGATCTCTTCCGGTGCTCGTCCCTTTTCTTGGGTGAACGCCCCGGCTCTAACGGCTGAATAAAAACAATTTTTTGCAGACGCTTGGTCCCCCCGGATCTCCATGATACCTTCTGACGTGGCAAATTTTAGTTTCTGGTGGTAGGTGGAGTGCACCGCTCCCAACGCATGCAGCCATGTTCGCCCCATGATCACGTTGTAGGGAGAGTCCGTATCAATTACGACGAACTCGGTGTTGATGACGAAGGGACCGGTGACAACTGGCAATGTGATTTTGCCTATGGGTAGGGCGAACGAGCCGTTGAATCCGATGAGAGGTGTTCTGACCTTGGTAAGGTCCTTGAGGCCAAGACCCATCCGTTTTAAAGTCTCGGAGTACATCACTTCCGAGGAACTTCCAGAGTTTATCAACACCCTTTTGACGTCGAATTTTCCTATCTTCAGGGTCAAGACAAGGGCGTTGTTATGAGGAGTCACTACGCCTATCAAGTCCGCGTCCGAGAACGTGATGCTCGGCTCACCAGTCCTGACCCTTTTACTGGGTGGCCCTCCATCATCCTCGGCCACTTTCCTTGTAAAAGCTACCCTCTTGAGGTCGGACTCGAGTTCCTTGGATGTGGGGCGATCCAGGGGATATACATGGATGACATCTATGACGTTGTCCGGTTCCTCGGTCGGGGCAATAGTGTGTTTCTCTTCTGGCCTGGGCTCTATGTATTCTTTCAAGTATCCGTCTCGGACCAATTTTTTCAAGAACGATTTGTACACCCTGCAGCTTTCGGTGCGATGTCCGAAATTCCGGTGATAGGAACACCTAACCCTTTGATCACGGGTGGAGGGATCGCTCTACATCCTGGGCGACCATTTGAAGAACGGCTCGTGCTTGATCTTATGGAGCAACTTGAAGATGGGTTCTTTGAACACAGTGTGAACTCCTTTGGACGAACCCCCTAGAGGGGGTAGCAACCCCTTTCGGGAAGTATCTTCCCGCTCCCTCTCTTTTCTCTTGGATTGTAGGGTTCAGCCTTTGCTGCTTCCTATCTCATCTTCGATCCTTGAGTATTTGTTTATCCGGGCCATCAGCTCCCCCACATCCGAGGGAGTCTTCTTGGTTAGGGATCGGTACAAGTCCATGTCCCTCGCCAGGCCGAGCCGGAAAGACGCCGCTGCCATGACTTCCGAGTAGCCTTCTACCTCATTAACCTCTTCCCAGTATCGGATGGCATACTGGCGAAGGGTCTCGGATTCCCTACGTCTGAGGTTCAGCAATGATCCAACGTCTTTGGGGCGCTTACTCCCCGTAATGAATCGAGCCAGGAACTGCCTCGTCAATTCCTTCCACAACCCAATACTGTTTGGGGGAAGCGTCTCAAACCACTTCATCGCAAAGTCCCCCACGCTCATTGGAAACACTCGGCAGAGAAACCGTTGGTCCGAATGATAGAGGGACATCATCTGCTTGTATTGCCTGAGATGGGCTTCGGGATCGGACCGCCCGTCATAAGTTTTGAACCTCGGCATGATGAACTTTCTTGAAACCTCCATCTCTCCGATCTCCCTGGTGAAGGGTGTTTGTATGATCTCGTCTTCGACCTAATCCTGGACAGCCTTACTCTTTCTCTTGGATTCCAGCCGGGCTCTAAGATCAATTTATTCCCTGACGGGATGTCTTCTGAAGTTCTTGAGTTCATTAATGGGCCCCTCATTTCCTGGGCGCCGTGCGGATAGGGTAGAATCCTCCTCGGACTCATCCCCCTCCCTCCGTCTATACAATCCTCGCCGGAGGTCGTCCAGGGCTAATGGTCTTGCCTTTCTTGAATGGTCGTTAGGAAGGTGCTCGTTGGCTCTCGGTCACTTTGGAGCCCGGGAGCTCTCCGCCTTGTTATTTAGATGATTCCTTAGATCCTTCATTTCCGCCTCCCGGGCGGGGAGCCCACGAGAGAGGAATGAGTCCCTCGACCCTTCGCCGGAGGCGGCAAATTCGTTGAGCCGGCTTAGGACGTTTACATTGTCCTTTTCCAACTGTCGTAATCTATCGCCAAACTTTTCTTCGATCACCTCTGCCAGCTGACGAGCCAATGAGGCTGACCCTCCTGACCTAATTCCCATACTGGTTTGAGGGGTAACCCCTCTTAACTGAGTGGAGGCATTTTTATTCCCGTCAGTGTGATCCCTTCCTCCGTGGTGACAGGGAGCTTGTAGTTCGAGACTTCTTTGGTGGGGACCTTTCCCTTTTTGTCGAGTGTTCACCATGTTCATTGTTCTTTATAGAGAAAAAACTAGGAGAACTAGTCGTTTCCCACAGACGGCGCCAGATTGTGCGTGCAGGATCTTGCACAATATAAAAAACGAGAACAGATCTCTCCCTTGGTNTACAAACGGCGCCAGATTGTGCATGCAGGATCTTGCACAATATAAAAAACGAGAACAGATCTCTCCCTTAGTGAACTCGAGTGAGTCAGCTGAGTGGTCAACCACGCTGCTTGGAACAGCCTGTGAGATCCGGTGGTAACCTGGAACGGCAACGGGAGACCCTTGTGAATTGAAGGAATGATCCAGTAAGGCTGGGGAAAGGTTCCTGGAACAAAGGAGAACAAGTTAGAAGGACGCCGGAGTGTTTTCCGGCATATCCCCTCCGACGATCAAGTTAGTTTTTGAAAGGGAGAGGAAGAAGAAAGCACTGAGTATATTTCGTAGTAAAGAGTTTCTTGTTGCATACCGTTTTGCCTTTTATGAGGAGTATTTATACCTCAAAAGCTCATGATTGCTGTCAGTGTTGTCAGTAGATGATCATTAGGTACTGGCAGTGTGCGCACTGATTCTGATGAGGAATGTCTTCCTTTCTTTAACTGCTCGGAGTGCCGAGCAATCAATGCTGTGCCATCGGGTTGCCGACTGTCTAATGATCTCCACTCGGGGAGGATGCAATAAATGTCCAGCCTTAGAGACATTTATTGCCTTTCAATTCCGAGCCTTACCGTATTGAATGTGGTCTCATCAAGGGAATGGTGTAATTAAATATTTGCTTTCCCAAGTCGCGTTGTCAGTAAGGACATGCGGTCTTTCTGTCTCTGATGTGACACAATTTGCCACGTGTCCATTCCTCATTAGCTGTGGACCCTGCCTTCCTGTTCCTTCTGACACCAATTGTGTAAGACGAGACCATGATAGCTAACCTAGACTAGTCTAGGCTAATGACCTGTACATCAATAGTTTATACTGGAGCAGAGAAAAAGGCATCCTGGACGGGGGTACATCTCGGTACCGAGGATATGTACATCTCGGTACCGAGGATAGGACATCTCGAGCCGAGAGAAGCTGTACATGACGACCGAGGTACCATATCAGACCGGGGGTCGGTTCTTAAAACGTACTCGACACGTGTCAAGTACCTCGGGGGCGAGAGAGTTTGTAAGCCGATGGTACGTGATCTCAGTTAACAGGATTTTTAGTGACGCCAAGGCCACGTGTCTTCATCTTAGAGTATTTCAGAAAAGTCTCATCACCCACTATAGTATTGCAACTCCAATGGGGTTTTGGCCTTCTGTTGGATCAGTGGACTTATCGGCATATAAGCTAGGGTTTGGGGACTTTGTTCATGCTTTTTTCTCTTTGATTGTGTTTTCTGTGGTGGCTCTTTTGGATAATAACACAGTGCATTGCTATTATCATTCTTTTGAGTCCACTGACAAGGTTTTACTCTTGGCTTTGCCTCCTGTTCTTGGTGCAATTTCAAGCTCTATCTTTGTGATGTTCTCTAACAAGCGAAATGGTGTAGGCTACACTCTGACTCCAAGTACAAGCCGGGGTTCAGTTCCAAAGGAGCCTTAATTAGTTGCAGGATGTCGAGCACTCGACAAACAAGCATATCAAAAAAAACTTGAAAGCGTGTTTTGCAAATACATTTATATATATATTGTTGATTAATTTATATATTAAACGATTTCATTATAGGCTTTCTCCTTCTTTTTTCTTCCCGGAGTTTGAAAATTGTAAATGTATTCAAAATAAGAAGAGGGAAGAATGATAGTTAAATCCACTCGAAAATGTAATGACTTTTCTATTCTGCAATTTAGTATAATGCTTCAAGCTATTTAGTCTTGCTTTTCAAGGGGTAAAATGTTAGGATTGAGAAATTCTCTAGCATTCATAATCTTTTTTTTTTTTGGTTCAAGGGTCAGAGGTGTTGAGACTAGTTTACGCACACCTCAACTAATTTCCTCTCTGATTTGGTTAAATACAGGTCATCTACGCTGAAACTAAAATATTAATAAGAGATAAATCCTTCAAGCATTCATAGTCACCAACCTAAAAAAAAACATTATACCAAAGAAGTGGTGATTGTTAGAACAAAAAATAAATTAGCTACTAAATAATGCTTCTTGTAGCTAATTTAGGAACATAATACATTGAGACCATTAGATTGATTGTTAATTTCGTTTAATATTAGGTCACAAAATTAATCTAATGGTCACCATGCATTAGATCTTCACATTAGATACTCAAATTAAGTCTCAATAACATTCTTGTAGCCATCGGGAGAAATTAGCAAGGAAAAGATGCCTTTTTGATGGAGGATCTATGTCACCGCATTCCACCCCTATACCCCAAATATACTTGCTTGGAACCCATTGCGAACCTATGATTTGGGGTCTCGCCGGCCTCGGATGCATGAAGGGATGCCCAGATTAGGTGGTATCCGCACCACGAATGTCAATGACTCCGACATTGTCTCATGCCTATATATATTGTGCGAGATTGTCTATGTTGGGTTAGAACATACGGTTTTAAAATACGTCATACAATAAAAATTCAAAGTTTTCAATCCGATACCGTTGACTATATACAATCGGATTCTCACTAATATACGATAGATAATTTATAATTAAGAACACATATAAAAAAATGTACCCAAGATAAGGATGATATATCATGGCATCTCTTTCCGGATATATCACGGCATCTTTTTTAAAGTCACTAAAAAATTATTAGAATTAACAAACAAACAAACAAACAAACCAGATTAGTCTAACGTCTTTCCTCACTATTCTTTATTGTCATCATTTTTCTTCTGCTTCTTTAATAACGTCTACATCATTTGAATTAAGAAAAGGGATAGGCTACGATATTGAGGGCTTATCGCACCAAAATTTATAACGCCTTCATATAAAATTATAATATTTTAAGGGTCTAAGTTATAATCAATTATAAAATTTTGTAATCGATCATGAAAATTATAATTATAAATGTAAAATTACATCTTTTTATATAAAGATGAAGTTACAAGTTTAAAAAAAAAAGAAGAAGAAGAAGAAGAGAAGGGTGGTTTTTTTTAATTTTTTTTTGTTTCTAACTGGATTTTCTCCCTTTTTTTTGGCAGGGTAGGTGTTGGTCTATATCATTGACCAGTAAGCATTAGAAGGTTTTTTGATCTGCATCTTCACACAAATTTTAAATGTCCAGCTAAGTTTATATAGCTTGACAATCAACATTGACCATTTCATTTCTCCTAATACTTTATGTCAAACACCACGTGTTAACACGACTCAAACCAGACTCAAAATCAAACAATAGTTTTGAGTGAGAAAGTTTGAATTGCGTCCCTTTCTGATTGACACATTCATGTATGTTCTTGGCATGTTTATCTTGTGTGAAGCTTTTAGTTGGATAAGTACTTTTTGAGTTTCAAAATAGCCTTAAATATTTGAACTGGTAAGAGATCATTTTCGAGTTAAATTGTGTCATCTTACTGATGAACTCTTACATTTACCAATAATATAACTATGTTGAGAGAAGTTTACCAATAATATAACTGTGTTGAGAGCAGTTTGCATGGTAGATTTGACTGTTATACTACTATACTTATCAATCTTCAAGATTTTACTCAAAGAAATGGTTAAAAAATGGGTTGAAATGTGTTTGAAACAATCCATAGGTGGTGAATTTGATGGAAAGATAAAAATGATTAGACCTAATTATGCCACCTAGACGGGAATGACATAAACACTTCATAAATTCAAAATAACCCGTCTCACGAAACCATTTGATTCAGCTCCTACTCTAACTCCACAAAGAAATAAATTAATGAACAAATTCAAAACCAAGATGAGCAATGAACTTGACTTTATGTTGGACTCATGGAATAGTCGCAACATTCATGACAACATTAATCTAAACCTTGAAGCTTAGAACTTCTTGACCCAAAAAAAAAAAAAGGCTTAGAACTTAGAAGCGCCACCTTGAGAAGAGACGTAGAAGCAACTCTCTCTCTCTATAAATAACATGAATTTGTTGTAAGTCTCTTATCACATAAAATAAAAACCCTACCTCATCTCGTTCCTGCAGGAAAACAATCAAAACCCTAGACACGAAGAATGGCCAGCTCCGGCAACTCCTCTGGCACAAGTGTGAAGGACAAGACATTAACAGGTGTCGGAAGCCTCATCAGGCTCCTCCCCACCGGAACTGTCTTCCTCTACCAGTTCCTCAACCCCGTGTTAACCAACAATGGTCACTGCCACACCATCAACAAGTACTTTTCCGGCATACTCATTGCCATTTCCGGTCTCGCGTGTTTCTTCTCCACATTCACAGACAGCTACACAGACAGTGATGGAAAAACCCACTATGGTATTGCAACTCCAAAGGGGTTTTGGCCTTCTGCTGGATCGTTGGACTTATCGCCATATAAGCTAGGGTTTGGGGACTTTGCTCATGCTTTTTTCTCTTTGATTGTGTTTTCTGTGGTGGTTATTTTGGATAATAACACAGTGGAGTGCTTTTATCCTTCTTTTGTATCCAGTGAGAAGCTTGTGATCATGGTTTTGCCTCCTGTTCTTGGTGCACTTTCAAGCTCTATCTTTATGGTGTTCCCTAACAAGCGCCATGGTATAGGCTACCCTCTGACTCCAAGTTCAAGCCAGGGTTCAGTTTCAAATAGCCTTAATTAGTTGGAAGATGTCAAGCATTAGACACACAAGCATATAAAAAAACTTGAATGCGTGTTTTGCAAATTGCATATAAATTTATATATTGAACGATTTCAATATAGACTTTTTTATTCTTCTTCTCCTTCTTCTTTTTCTTTTTCTTTTTCTTTTTCTTTTTCTTTTTCTTCACGGAGTTTGAAGATTGCAAAATGTATTCAAAGAAGAAGAGGGAAGCATGATAGTTAAATCCCCATGAAAATGTAATGAGTTTGCTATCCTGAAGATATAATGCAATATGAATGATTTTGAGAATGATATTAATGGTCGTTGAATAAGCCTATTTAAAATCGTCAGATAAACTTATTGAAGTCTGTTATGTTTTATATTATAAATTTTATATATATATACAACCATATTAGTCTAATAGGACTTAAATCACCCTTTAACTTGCACCTCTTGGTTCACTGGTTGAACGTCGAAGGTTAACTTGTATAAACGATTTGTGGCTGGTTATATACATCTAACACTGGTGTTAGAATTCACGAGTTTATAGAGGATATGGTTCGAACGATTCTTTAAATAATAATAATATGAACACCACTTTTGTGTACTACTTGATTTGCACCATTTGATGTGATATGATCTTAGCCATTAAAAATTTAATAAAGTCAATAAGACCCATTAATCGAATGGTCCATATTGAAGTAATACAAAAAAAATGGTAAATGTAACATTGTTGTTCTTCAAAACCAAAAAACAAATGAGGCCAAGGAAAGACGTCATATATAAATGTTGAAATAAGAAGTGGACTGGCTAATGAGAGAAGTTATCAAAGGAAAACGATGCCCTTTCTGACTTCTCCATGTCCACATCTCCTTAGTCGTCCCTCCATCATGCTCATGTCATGACACCATCTTAACATCACATGGAAACTCCATTACTCACCGAGTCGGGTCGTCCACCAGGATATTGACTGAATTTCTTGTATTAAGGTTAAAAATTTGAGTTTTAGAATTTATATCGAAATTCGGTAGTTGACCGAGAATTTCATGATTTCACCAATGAAAATTTATCAGGATAGTTTCTAAACACTCTCATTTATCTTACTTTTTTTTTTCCAAACAAAATAAAAAGGACACTGATGAGCAAAGAAAACCCTTATATATAGTACTATTCTAAAGAAAACCATTATATATAGTACTATTCTTCAAGTGCTTTTGGAAATGGAATTTCAAACTCATCACAAGTAATTATGAAGAAAAAAATGAATACTATTGAGCATGATTTTTCTTCTCCTTTTTGAATACCTTCTTCACTTTTTTTTCTTTTTTTTTTCTGATACAAAAATATTATTTTTATATAATTCGAGTATCTAGTATAATATTATTGTCAGATTGATAATAGATTTTATTCAACCCGTTGTAAATCTAATGATAACAACATATTAAGTCTTTAAATTATGTGTCAATAACATTATTCGAATGAATGATATCAAAAAATACGATAAAGAAACGGAAAGAGTGTAAGTTGCATTGTTAATAGTCGTCCTCTACCAAACAAAAGCTAGGTGCACGGATTATACAAAAGTGGTTGCTTAAACATTTGGGGCTGCAGTTATTTGNTACGATAAAGAAACGGAAAGAGTGTAAGTTGCATTGTTAATAGTCGTCCTCTACCAAACAAAAGTTAGGTGCACGGATTATACAAAAGTGGTTGCTTAAACATTTGGGGCTGCAGTTATTTGTTTTGATTAACATGATGTGACAAACATGGCAGAAGTAATTTTATTCTAATATTCTTCCGTTAAGCAAAAGCTCACACGACTAATCGTATAATTATGATAGGACAGGTTGTGGGTTCTAAATTTATAGGTATGATAGATATTTATTTATGAAAGTATTCC
This sequence comes from Ilex paraguariensis, assembly GCA_963454935.2. Classification (NCBI taxonomy): domain Eukaryota; kingdom Viridiplantae; phylum Streptophyta; class Magnoliopsida; order Aquifoliales; family Aquifoliaceae; genus Ilex; species Ilex paraguariensis. Next base: position 526,754 of record CAUOFW020003758.1, read on the forward strand.
CAATGCGGGACGGACTCTTATTTCCCCTTCAAGGTAAGCCATATATTGGTAGTGGATTTAAAAGAAATTCGAAAAAAAATAGAATAAGAAGACGGGTTTTTAGAATGAACAAAATACGGATTGAGAAAAGAGAGACAAAGGAGAAAGAAGGACAAGACAAACACAATAACCAAGTTAACAACCACTCTAGCAGAGCAGAGCAGCCCCTTTGGTGGCAGAACGTAAGTCATTAGAGCTTGCTTTAACTCAACCGTAGGAATCCTTGGTACAAAAAAGTGTAAAAATCTAACCCAAGGCTCGTTTCCAATAAATGGTATTTAGTACAATTCCTGTTACGTTCAAAGTGTTCTCAAATCCAAATGAAAGTCTTATTTATAAAATACCACACAACGCTGGAGAAGTTACTAGTAGATATATATGATGCGCGATCTATCATTAAAAGAAAAACAATGCTATGATTTAATTTATTAACCTAATTTACTATAATTTTTGAATTGACTGTGGACTCTATCAAATATTAAAACTTAGTGTTCATCTAATAATTATAACTTACAATAAAATCGTATCATTAAGTCAATAAATTATGTCAAATTTTTAGATTTCAATGATATTACTCTTAAAAGAAAGTGTACCATTAAAAATTCAACTCCATCAAAGATATGGGGAGAGGGGTTGAGAATTATTAGGAAGGATAAATTGCAAGTTGTCCTCTAAAACTATGATATTTGTTTTAATTTACCCTCTCCAAGTATTAAATTTTTCACATTGTCCCATCAACTACTTGATTGGTTTGACATGTCTGTTACAACTTTAGAATTGATCACTGCAGTGCAGATTCTGCGAAGTAATATAATACTCGAAAGTCTGAGGTCGAACCACAGAAAATTGTGAAAACTTAGAACACAGAAAAATAAAAAAAAATTTGCTTTGAAAAATTGTTGTAGATATTTTGAAATTAGAAAACAATAAATTTGGTTTTAAAATAATAATTGAAAATAATAAAGCATCGGAAATACCCTTTTAAATTCACACAGTAATTATTAATAATCTAGTTTTTGAACTCAATTGAGAATCAGTTGATGAGTGATCCCAATCGGAATATTTAGCTGTGATAATATAAAAACATCAAAAACTAAAATTAATAAATTATCTGAATAAATATAAAAATTTACTTGTAAATCACAAACATTTACCATACCAGGAGTCTAAAATAAATCAAGTTTTTCAACAAGTAAATCTTATTTTATTGCAAATAATAAATCAACTATCTTATGAAAAAATCTAATTAATTAATTCAAGTATGGAATAACCAGTTATTTGACTCGCAGGGAATCTCAAGCATTCGATGTACGTGGCACAACAAATCAAAAAATTATACGTAACAAAAATTTTACTAAAAGACAAGAATTAAATTAAAAGAATAAATCATGCATTAAAAAGAATATCAAATCAATAATAAATAACGTACTTCATTGAAATTATCTCTCATAGCTTTTACTGGACTTTTAGCAAGCCATAGAACTAAAACAAAAAATTAAAAAAAAAAGATGGAAAGAAAATAATAATCCTCCTAATCATCCCTTCTCAATAGGTGAGAGTCTTTATTTATAGTAAAATAAATCTTAGATATAGGTAGAAGATATAAAGTTGGTTTGAGTAGAATTATTTTTCAAAAAGAAGTTTTTAAAGTTAGATCCAAAATCTTGGAGTTACAAGTACAAAATCTGTCCAGACTTCGAGCTTGAATTTCACATATTTAGAAACTGAATCACAAAATTTTCATGAAATATATTTTTATAGCCCTTGAAGTTTTCTTTCCAACCCCGCAGAAATCAGATCAATTGAATATCATAGTCTAAAATTATGACCAAAATACTAAAGACATGTTAAATCCTTATCTTCAATGATATTTTCCTAATGCAACTTTAAATGAATTTTCTTCCGACTTAGATTCTTATAAAGATTAAATTTTTGATTTATCTTCAAATCTTCCTTTCTTAATCATGATTCTTTAATACTTATCAAAATATTGAAGACGTGTCAAATCCGTATCTTTTAGGATACTTTCATAATACAACTTTAAATAAGTTTTCTTCTAACTTGGTCTCTTATAAGGATTAAATTGTTGATTTATCTTCAAATCTTCCTTTCTTAATCATGATTCTTTAATCCTTATCAAAATTCTAAAAACGTGTCAAATCCTTATCTTTTAATATACTTTCCTAATGCAACTTTAAATGAATTTTTTTTTAACTTGAACTCTTATAAAGATTAAATTGCTTATTTATCTTCAAATCTTCATTTCTTAATCATGATTCTTTAATCCTTATCAATTATAATTCTTCCTCTAGTGATTGTTTCACTTGTCTTATCTATTATTACTTTAAAATAAACCAATTTACCTGTAAAATAAACCAAACAATTAGAAAAACTATCAAACTAGAAAATCAAGAAATTTAACACATTTAATCACAAATAATATGTAATTAACCAATCATTAGATATAATAAAATAACACTTTTAATTATTAATCAGTATACACTCCTCATATTTTAATTTTGCATTGCAACCACGTCCAAAAGAGGAACCAATGCTCAAGTTTCCCAAACACCACAAATATGACTCATATAGGACTACTAATCGAATTGAACCGAACTATTTGAATTTGACTTAAATAAGACTCAACTCGAACTCGACTTATGTTTTAAAAGAACTGAACTTGAATAATTTTTTAAGCTTGTTAAATTTGGCTCAAACTTGCGAAGCTCAACTCATTTATATGTAAAATAGTCAAACTATTCGAACTTGCCTTAGATTGACTCATTTTTTAAATAAAACAACTTTGAACAATTTTTTAAATTTGTTTAAAAAAGCGAACTTCACAAGATTGGACTTAAAGTAACAAAACTCGACTCGATTAACCACCCTAAACTCATTGATAGGAATTCAAAACATTGTATAAGCATATTTTTTTTCTAATAATCAAGAAAGAAAATAACTGGTTTTACTTGAAACTCTTTATTGAATACAAGGTCCACAAGCAAATTATACACTTGACTTCTAATAGTCTTCTCCTCTCATCATAAGGAATATTCCTTTTTAATTCACTTCTGTATTCTTCCATTCATCCACCTTTGGAACGTTCTTATTTATGTACAACTGTTTATATGCAGTACCTGGAGTCCTCTTCCCGAGAAAAGGTCCTTCCTGATCATACAGCAACTTGTGCTGCGGCTAGCCTAGCAATAGGCACTCTGACAAGAGAACCACATTTGAAGATCATAGTTAATGAAACTATACTACAAATTGTGATATATATATATATATATATATATATATATATATCGAGATAGAGAGAGAGAGAGAGAGAGAGAGAGTATCATATAATATTAAGATTTAAAACAAATAAAGCTACCTGAATGGAGAACATGAGACGTAGTCCAGTCCGGCCTTTGCAAAAAATGCCACAGAAGAAGGCTCCCCTCCATGCTCTCCACATATTCCAACCTGTTTGTTATCATTGTTCGTTATTCTTTAAATTAACTTAGAAATATACAATAACAGTATCATCAAAAGGGTAGGCCACGGTTCTCATTGCAAACGTGCAAGGATTTAATAGCTAATATCGGGGCATAGCCCATCCCCTTATGCTTGATCGCACACTGCATACACCGTTCATCTTTCCATGTTTCTACATTCTTTTGCTTCTTTTTTCTTATCGATGCCCACATTTTAGGTTCTAAGGAAATAGTGTCTTACTCCATATCTACATATTTCATCAGGCTCAAGCATCAAGTCTTCCTAAACATAACCAGTGATACTCACCTTCAAGCTTGGCCTAGCTGCTCGACCCTTTTCTGTGGCAATCTTGATAAGTTGACCTACACCTTTTTGATCGAGTACCTGAGAACAAGACATTTGATCTATAGTGTAAAGCAGCAAGTTTCAAAATTTTCCGTGTATACTCAAAAGTCTACTGTGAAAGCGGAGGATTTGCTAACAGCTGACCTCAAATGGATCATTCTGGAGAATGCCTTTGGAAAGGTATATGGGAAGAAACTTGCCAACATCATCTCTGCTGTACCCAAAAGTCATCTGTGTCAGGTCATTGGTCCCAAAGGAGAAGAATTCTGCCTCCTTGGCAATCTACAATATTGAGTAAAGATTACAAGGCATACGTTAAAAAGATAAGGATAGAGAAGCAGAAGAAGAAGTGGCTACATATAATGCTTTCCAAACAACTATCTGCGACCATTTTAAGTGATCTGACAACTCAAGGGAATTATCAACGGAAAGCTTAAGAGGAATTTTTTTTTTTTTTGTGTGTGGGGGGGAGGAGGGGGGTATCAGCACACCTCATCTGCAACCAGAGCAGCCCTTGGTATCTCAATCATGGTCCCAACCTTATAGCTCAAGGAGAAACCCATCTCAGAGAATACTTTATTGGCAACGCTACGTATTAAATTCACTTGATGCCCTAGTTCCTGCCAAGAAAATTAAAGAGAACTGCAGTTAATTGCACCAAAGTGGCTTCATAATCCAAGCAATAAGTGCAGTTGGGAGGGGATTCGGCCAAAATAGAAGAAAGAAAGAACAAAAGGCAAGAGAAATGGTCATAGTAGAGAAACAAGCCTTCTCTCTCATTTTCAGATACTGAAGTGGTTCAAGGTTCGCATCTAGGTCATGTGAAAAAATCAAAAGAGATCAAGAATCATACCTGAGGTGTTCCTATAAGAGGAACCATTATCTCCGGAAGGACTTTAACACCTTGGTTACTCATAGAAACAGCAGCCTGAAAGATTGCACGCACCTGCATTTCAGTTAGCTCTGGATACGATATCCCTAGCCTGTTGACACATGATAAACACGCAAAATGAATAACAATAATTTGGTGGGAAAAATTCCTTCAAATGTAATTAATTATATACCAAGTTGAATATATACACAAAGTTGGAACATATTATAAGAAGATTAATACAAAAAGCTGGGATTACATGAAAGAAGTTACCCCACATCCATCAGTTCCTAGATGAATTTCTGGTATATGGAAACAAAGCCTTAAAAACAATCAGCAATTCAGTTTTAATTTCTTTATTTGGAACCTAGAGTCCAGCGAATACTCTGTCCATAATGCATAAAGTTAGCTGACAAATTTGACAACTGATCAGCACCCTAATAGAAATGAAAATAGTGTGCCATTTGTTGTATACAGGTACTGACTATTTGTTGGGCAATAAAAAGTCAAAATGATATCATGTCCAAGTGTCGACCATAACATTTAAGTTACATAACATTCTTATTATGTAGCATATAAGAGCATACAATCAGAGAGAAGATTGCATATTTCGATTAGATAGTTGCAGAAAGGATGATCTAAGCATGCATTACATGAAGAAGCTCAAAAAATAGGGGCAGCATACCTACAGCCTCGGAAACCAAGCATGGGATTTACTTCTGATAATTTTTCAATCCTTGAGTAAACTTCATCTTGCGTCATGCCAGTCTCCATGGTTAGTTCACTGACAATCTGCTCAAGGTCACCTTCTGGTAGAAATTCATGGAGTGGAGGGTCTAATAGTCGGATTGTCACTGGAAGACCTGAAACATGACCAAAAAAAAAACCATCTTAAATAACTAGAGAGGTTTGAAGTTTTCAACCAATCTAGCTACCCATCTGACAGCCCCACTCATTGTGACCTCATCAGTAACCTCCTCAAAAAGCCCAAGGCCCAAATTGAAAAAGAAACAAGGAATAACAGGATGTTCATTAAATAATGAGTTCCCATCAAACTGTACTACTCATTCTAGTTTATTGAGTTGAATATGATGGCGTTCTACCTTGTTTCTGGTTCAAATAGACTTAGAGTTGATAAATAGGAAAGTACCATCCATTGCACGGAAGATGCCGGAGAAGTCAGATCTTTGATAAGGCAGCAACAGGTTCAGGGCTGCCTTCCTCTGTTCAGTCGTAACTGCCATTATCATTTTTCTCACAGCCTTTATCCTCTCGTCGGAAGCAAAGAACTAAAACACCCAGCACACAAAGAGTTCAAGAGATTCTGTAGTCTGACTGTATCCATTACTGTTAGCGTGGAAGCAATAAACCAGAGCTATGAACAAGAAGCAACCAGGATACATGGATAAACAAATCACACTTAAACAAGGAGACTACAATATACATGGTTCCCGTGTTGTGAAGACTTATAAACGTGGACAAGAACAAGAAGGTATTCAATATTGAGATCACAAAATCGTGGCTACAAAGGTGGTACTAAAACCCCTTTGCCCCAATGAGTCTCTCCCTATTAAAAGCCCCTGTAAATGGTTCCCTTTTTACAAAAGAAAGGGGTCACCACCAAATTCAGACCTGGGGTGCTGCCCCCCCGACCCCTACAGCAGAATTGGATAAAACAGCCTAGACCCTTTCCTCTGAACTCCAGATAAAGCCTTTGGCTTCCGGACATTAATGAGAAATACACATAGCATTAGCTAGTGGAACTGCGGAATGTAACATTAGATTGTTTGAAACTAATCTTTACTTTATAATCACCATATTTCCATTCCATGTACATGGAATATATTAGCAGAAAAATGCAGCAAACAATAAAAGACTGGTTGAATGTCCCATGGAATTGATGAGGTGTACAGATACCCCTTGTTTCAGGCTATCAACAGTGCCTCGACTACTATCCAATTCATGCTCTTTGCATTAGAACACATTGAATTTTTGAATACCCAGAAAACTCTTAATTTTCCCAGAGACAGGAGCACTATAATACATGAAAATATAGCATTAACTTTGGTCGTTAACGATTTCTAGTGTCAAAATGCTCATAGAGAAGCAATAGTCCTTTTTACATATCCCACGGATTGCAAGTTACTGAAGAAGACGAAGATGGTGATAAGGATGGAAAGAAAGCATTACCATATGCTCTGTCCTACAGAGTCCGATCCCTTGGGCACCATTATTTCGTGCTGTTAGTGCATCTTCTGGTGTGTCAGCATTTGCCATGACCTATGCAGAGCCAAATTACAAATCAGTCACACCAGTTTCTACCATCAGTACCAGCAGAACTCATCCTACGTGACATAAATGACAACAGCATCCACCTTAATACGCCTGATTTTATCAGCCCAAGACATGAAGGTCTCCAGATCACCACTTAAAGCTGGAGGAGAGAGTGGTAGTTTACCCAAGATCACCTCACCAGTAGACCCGTTCAATGAAAGCCATTCCCCTTCTCTAATAAAATTGTCACCAATGACGAGAAGCTGCATTACAATCAGATCATATTTCAGTCCTGAAATTATTACTGCTTCAATTTAGGAATGAACTCTACCTTCTCTGCACCATTAACCCGGATGTCAGCACAACCAGAAACACAACATTTTCCCCAGCCACGGGCTACAACAGCTGCATGAGATGTCATGCCACCTCTAGCTGTCAATATCCCTACAGCCGCATGCATACCCCCAACATCCTCTGGACTGGTTTCCGTCCTTACCTTCAACCATACAAATAAGTGGAGAGTTCAATTTCAACAATTGAAATGTGACCAGAAGAACAATTAATATGTGAACAAGTAATCATGTAATTTTACAATAAAATTTGCTTTCACAAGTTAACTTCTAGTAGGATTTAAATGGTTGTTTTGCATGTTCTATTCCTCTAAGCAATCCCATCTGCAATATATGGCTATATGAGCTTACCAGAATGACACTTTTTCCTTGTGCATGCCATGCTTCAGCATCATCAGCACTGAATACAATCTGACCCACTGCTGCTCCAGGGGATGCAGGTAAGCCTGTGGCTACCACTTTGTCTTTGTAAGTGGAAGGATCCTCAAACTACATCAACAAATAATCTGTGAGTCCATAAATACATGATGGAAGTATACATAAAAAAAAAACAAAACCAAACCCATTCATACCCATGAGGGCTCTTTATAATGAAAAGAAATGGGAAGGATCTAATAATCACACACCAATGCAGACATTTAAAAACAAGAAAATGAGAAGATTGATCTGCTAATTAAATTAGAAAACATTAAGACTCAATGCAAGTCATTTTGTCACTTGATGTATTGACAATCATTCTATTCTAATTCATTGTTGATCCAAGGTTCCTTCAAAGAGATGTTATTGTCTTTGAGAAAAATGACAGCCATTCTGAAGAATAGATAGCCCATTTGATACTTGAACTTTCTTTGACTGCTGGAATGGTAAATCATGGTTCCTTAATGGCCGGTACTTTGATGCACTCTTGCACACACACATACCTGTGGGTGAAGTAGTTGGTCAAGATGCTGTGGCTCCACCATCTTAATTGCTGTTCGAGTATCAACAAGCCCTTCATTAACCATGTCTACAGCAATCTTTACTGCACCTTTACCCGTACGTTTGCCAGATCGACATTGCAACATCCACAGCCTATTTTCTTGAACAGTGAATTCAATATCCTGTGGTTCACCATCAGCAATTCTAAGAACAACATTATAGGTACATAAAAAAGGTGTTATAAGCAAATTAAGCTTAAAAAAACTAGTAAATTTTGTTTAATTGCACGCCATAGAAAAGAAGTGAAGCCTTTAAAGATATAGAAAAAGAAATCAAGAAACAAGTAAGAAAAAAAAGCCAGCTTCCCATCAGAAATATGAAATCTTACCATCATATCTTTGTAATGCCGTTCCAAGATTTCACAGTTTGCCACAAGCTCATTGTAAGCTTCGGGCATGGTACTTTTCATGGTATCCAAGTCCTCTGGTGTTCTAATTCCAGCAACAACATCCTCTCCCTATCCAAAGCTGCTTATCAGCTCATATAATCATTATGAATTAATCACTTATATTCATTTAAAAGAGCATTGAAGTGGTAGAAGCAGTTTAAGACCTGAGCATTGATCAGAAATTCCCCATACAGCTTCTGTTCCCCAGTGCTTGGGTTCCGAGTAAATAGAACACCTGTCCCCGAAGTGTTTCCCATGTTCCCAAACACCATGCACTGAATGTTTACAGCCGTTCCCTTTAACCCAGTTATTTGGTTAATGCTTCGATACTTAATGGCCCTTGGACTGTCCCAAGAATCAAATACTGCTTTAACAGCTAACTCTAGCTGCTTTTTTGGATCTGCAAACAGATACAAGCAAAGTGAATGGATAAGCTTAATATGGTTGGATGCATCTTTCAAATTACTTATATTGGGTCTGGCGAGTTTTGCACTGATTGTCGGCTACCTAATGCAATCCTCCTCCTTTATTTGGGCTTGTCATCCGAAAGAGCATGTAAATATAAAAAATAAGATGTCAGTTGTGGTCGTTGGTACCTGAAGGAAACTTTTCACCCTTAGCTTGTAGGTAGACATTCTTGTATTGTTCCACCAGTTCCTTAAGATCAGAGGCTGTTAGCTGTGTATCGAGCTTTACACCCTTTGCATCCTTCAACTTCTCTAACTTTTCCTCAAACAATGAGTGTGGAATGCCCATCACCTTCAATTACACAGAATTTTCATAAAGTGCGGAGAAAAACAAATTCTTACAGTTTCATCCCATGTCAAGAAGTTACTAATTATTATGTCTTGATTGCATAAAAGAAGGCAATTTCAGTCTTTCTCTTTTTACACCAATGCAATTTAGGGAATCTAAGAAAGAACATGAAGTAGCATTTGATTAAGACTAACAAAGTGATAAATTTTCTTAACAGTTCAGTGATCAGCATAGAGAAGACACTTACAACACCTCCAAACATGTCTACAAACCGTCGGTACGAGTCATATGCAAACCGATCTCCACTTTTCGCAGCCAAACCAGCAACCACTTCATCATTGAGCCCAAGATTTAGGACAGTGTCCATCATGCCAGGCATTGAAATCTAAACGCATAAATTGAAAATCAGCTAGTTTAAGAAAATAGGAAGTATCTCAAGATATAGTTATGTGACTGCTCATTGGTAGACTGCAACTTTCGATTAGCCTTTTTAAAGATTAGAATGCTCTGTAAAATGGTGTTTCTCATTCATAGACTTCTTTACTAACTATGGATGTAAGACAAGACTAGTGGAGCGACTAAGGATAGTAGACTTATAAAAGATGTTTGTCATGTACCTGATCATACTTTAACTGCCAAATTAGGACATACTCACATAGAGGCCACAAGCAGTTATTAATAGTCATGTTGAGACATGCATTACCAAATCATGGATCATAAATGGTGCTGAATGTCACCAACAATGTGATGGGAAAGTCCATGAGAAACCAACAGTGACAGTACATTTATTCCTATAATCATAATTGGCTTACCAAATTTATGGTCATGGTTGGAGCGCACTCGGTCACACACTCAAACCAATAAGCTTATGCTAAAGAGTGAACATTCACACACTCACAAACAACCGAAAGAAGCTTACCGCGGCACCAGACCGAACAGAAAGGAGAAGCGGCTTGAAAGGGTCCCCAAGGAAAGCTCCCATGTCCTTCTCCACGCACTCCAAGCCTTCCAATATCTCCTCCCACAGTCCTTCTGGCAGCTTCTTGCCATTCTGCTGATACTCCTGGCATGCTTCCGTTGATATGGTGAGACCGGGTGGCACTGACAATCCAATGCTTGCCATTTCAGCTAGGTTTGCTCCTTTACCTCCCAACTACAACATTGTCACACATATCATTTTCATGAAAATGTTTAAGCAACCCATGCAAGCTTTCTCAGGATACTGATTTCTTTCTGGCTTGACAATCGCAAACATAAATAAAGCAAAACAAAGGACCGAAGAGTTCCAGGCATATTTGCAGTGTGTTCTCACCAAATGACTCTATGGTTGCTTCCAAGCTTTTTCAAGTGTCCACTTGGGTTGCTTGAATTTGCAAAATGGCGTACTCAATAGCATTTTATGCCTCACTCATATGGATCCTACTCCGTTGTGGTAACAAATAGAATATTCAATGCACTTCACCTAGGGTAACTTTTGCGTTTATTTTTAGGATTTTCATGAAACCATCAAAATAAGAAAATGTGATATGTGATGAGTTTATCACATTTTAGGTATTGCATCACTTAATAATTTTTTATCAAAACATCAAAGTAACAATGACACTGCCACATCACACATGCTTTCAGTGTCCCGGTCAAATGGCTCCAATGCATACGCATGTCCATCAGTAGCAATTATTTTTGCATTGATTTTTCATACATCATTTTAACCCAGTTAAATGGAGGTGTAATTAAGGGATTGGGCCTTAGCAATGGAGAATGTACCTTTTCTGGACAACAATTGGCAACTTAATTAGCAAGAAATTCAGTTCATTTTTTTAAGCCTGCAAGTCAAAACAACCCAATAGTGCAAGTCAAAGCAGCCTATTTTGTACAAATCAAAGCAGCAAAACTTTCCACTTCAAGAATGAGCTTGCATCAACTAGCACTATTTGTTGTTTTGACTTGAATATTAGGAAAGACAATTGACTTTGATTCCTGAAAGTGAAATTGAAAATTACCAACCTAAGTTATACACAAAACCACAACTTTTATAGGATGAGAAATTACTAAATACCCACAATGTTATTGAAACGAGCAAAGTTGAAACAATGACAAAAGGAAAGGAAAGAAACAAAGAAAAACATGGATTTCTTAGATGTACAGAGATGGAGATTACTTACCAAGGACTTCATGCCCTTGTTGCCTTCAGTCCTACCTTTTCCAAAAGTGAATACTCTCTGTGCCAACAAAATAAAAAAAGAGTAGTAGTCATCTTGTCATTGTAGAAATCATTACAAGAGATTAAAAAACTGAAAAATAATGATTCAAAAAAAATATTCCATGCAATTGAGTTTGAAGGTGTGTTAAAGCTTGATATATATTGTAAGCCCAGAAGAAGCGACAACCATTGCTCATTAATCTAGGCAATATGCAGTGCGTTCGAGTCCAAGAATCAACCTTTCCAAATTAGAATAAAGTGTCACATTATAACCAAGAGCATTGAGTACTGGGTACCATTATATAGTGCGAGTCTTTTCTTTGATATCAACATACCCTTGGTTGTTTCTTCCACCTTGTCATGTTTGAACAACATAAGGTTTTAGGGGTAATCGAGAGTTTAAATATAGTATACCACCTTGTCATGTTTGAATTTGAAAGGAACCGCAAATAATGGTCCGCCTTCGGACCCCATTAAAGGGAAGTAAACTGGATGTTACGATCTAATTCCAGGTAAAACGTTTGATTGGTCGGAGGGATAAAAAGTACGAGAAATATATTTTTTTATCCCCTAACGGAGAAAAGCATGAATTATACATTTTTTTCTTTTGTATTTGGTCGCATAGATGAAAAATAAAAATAATTATTTTTTTTGTGTATGAAACAGATGAAAAAATAGACAGAGTCAACAATATACATGCATATTATACAAAAGATAAAAAAATAAAATAATCTTTTAAAAGTCAAATTATTATGCTTTTTTCTCATTTTTCACCCATTTTTTGGGAAAAGCAAATTGTGGACCAGAGGAAAAAGTCCTCCCTCCAATTTTCCTTTTCATCCTTCTTTCCTTTTTCTTTGATACCAAAGAATGAAAAACTTTTTCATTTACCCCATTTCCTTTCCCCAATTTTTCATCCACCCCTTTTTCCTTCAAACCAAACATAATGTTAGTATAGAGATCTCAGGAACACAACACTTACGACACTTACCTGCATGGCTGCAAAGACAAAGAAGTTGGTCTGTTAAAGAAGAGTGAACTCAAAACTGGTTTCAGTAATTTTGTCTGAAGAGACACCATTTCTATAAGGGTGTTCATGCTGGTGAGCGATTTGACACCTGCATAGCAATTGTCACGTGGCAAGCTCATGCAATATGGAGATGACTCACTATACCAACTTCAAGCCTGTTGTCTTGACTCTACGGTCTCGACGTGGGAGCCAAGAATTGAATAATTTATAATTATTAATTAAAAAAATAATCATAAAATAAAAAATATTAGACGTGACACATTTCATGGTACATTTATGATTCACATATATAGACGTGACACATTTCAAGGTACATGCATGATTCATGATCAATTACTGTACTGCGTCTATCATAGAAAATGACTAATATGCCCTCGCGCCAAGTNAATGGATCCTACTCCGTTGTGGTAACAAATAGAATATTCAATGCACTTAAACTAGGGTAACTTTTGCGTTTATTTTTAGGATTTTCATGAAACCATCAAAATAAGAAANTATGGATCCTACTCCGTTGTGGTAACAAATAGAATATTCAATGCACTTCACCTAGGGTAACTTTTGCGTTTATTTTTAGGATTTTCATGAAACCATCAAAATAAGAAAATGTGATATGTGATGAGTTTATCACATTTTAGGTATTGCATCACTTAATAATTTTTTATCAAAACATCAAAGTAACAATGACACTGCCACATCACACATGCTTTCAGTGTCCCGGTCAAATGGCTCCAATGCATACGCATGTCCATCAGTAGCAATTATTTTTGCATTGATTTTTCATACATCATTTTAACCCAGTTAAATGGAGGTGTAATTAAGGGATTGGGCCTTAGCAATGGAGAATGTACCTTTTCTGGACAACAATTGGCAACTTAATTAGCAAGAAATTCAGTTCATTTTTTTAATCCTGCAAGTCAAAACAACCCAATAGTGCAAGTCAAAGCAGCCTATTTTGTACAAATCAAAGCAGCAAAACTTTCCACTTCAAGAATGAGCTTGCATCAACTAGCACTATTTGTTGTTTTGACTTGAATATAAGGAAAGACAATTGACTTTGATTCCTGAAAGTGAAATTGAAAATTACCAACCTAAGTTATACACAAAACCACAACTTTTATAGGATGAGAAATTACTAAATACCCACAATGTTATTGAAACGAGCAAAGTTGAAACAATGACAAAAGGAAAG
>CAUOFW020003758.1:540696-558044 GCA_963454935.2 Ilex paraguariensis
CTTTCCCCAATTTTTCATCCACCCCTTTTTCCTTCAAACCAAACATAATGTTAGTATAGAGATCTCAGGAACACAACACTTACGACACTTACCTGCATGGCTGCAAAGACAAAGAAGTTGGTCTGTTAAAGAAGAGTGAACTCAAAACTGGTTTCAGTAATTTTGTCTGAAGAGACACCATTTCTATAAGGGTGTTCATGCTGGTGAGCGATTTGACACCTGCATAGCAATTGTCACGTGGCAAGCTCATGCAATATGGAGATGACTCACTATACCAACTTCAAGCCTGTTGTCTTGACTCTACGGTCTCGACGTGGGAGCCAAGAATTGAATAATTTATAATTATTAATTAAAAAAATAATCATAAAATAAAAAATATTAGACGTGACACATTTCATGGTACATTTATGATTCACATATATAGACGTGACACATTTCAAGGTACATGCATGATTCATGATCAATTACTGTACTGCGTCTATCATAGAAAATGACTAATATGCCCTCGCGCCAAGTTTATGTCTTCTGCCTCGTTAACGGGCCCATGTCCCGGTTGAGAAGTCNGCGTTTATTTTTAGGATTTTCATGAAACCATCAAAATAAGAAAATGTGATATGTGATGAGTTTATCACATTTTAGGTATTGCATCACTTAATAATTTTTTATCAAAACATCAAAGTAACAATGACACTGCCACATCACACATGCTTTCAGTGTCCCGGTCAAATGGCTCCAATGCATACGCATGTCCATCAGTAGCAATTATTTTTGCATTGATTTTTCATACATCATTTTAACCCAGTTAAATGGAGGTGTAATTAAGGGATTGGGCCTTAGCAATGGAGAATGTACCTTTTCTGGACAACAATTGGCAACTTAATTAGCAAGAAATTCAGTTCATTTTTTTAAGCCTGCAAGTCAAAACAACCCAATAGTGCAAGTCAAAGCAGCCTATTTTGTACAAATCAAAGCAGCAAAACTTTCCACTTCAAGAATGAGCTTGCATCAACTAGCACTATTTGTTGTTTTGACTTGAATATTAGGAAAGACAATTGACTTTGATTCCTGAAAGTGAAATTGAAAATTACCAACCTAAGTTATACACAAAACCACAACTTTTATAGGATGAGAAATTACTAAATACCCACAATGTTATTGAAACGAGCAAAGTTGAAACAATGACAAAAGGAAAGAAAAGAAGCAAAGAAAAACATGGGTTTCTTAGATGTACAGAGATGGAGATTACTTACCAAGGACTTCATGCCCTTGTTGCCTTCAGTCCTACCTTTTCCAAAAGTGAATACTCTCTGTGCCAACAAAATAAAAAAAGAGTAGTAGTCATCTTGTCATTGTAGAAATCATTACAAGAGATTAAAAAACTGAAAAATAATGATTCAAAAAAAATATTCCATGCAATTGAGTTTGAAGGTGTGTTAAAGCTTGATATATATTGTAAGCCCAGAAGAAGCGACAACCATTGCTCATTAATCTAGGCAATATGCAGTGCGTTCGAGTCCAAGAATCAACCTTTCCAAATTAGAATAAAGTGTCACATTATAACCAAGAGCATTGAGTACTGGGTACCATTATATAGTGCGAGTCTTTTCTTTGATATCAACATACCCTTGGTTGTTTCTTCCACCTTGTCATGTTTGAACAACATAAGGTTTTAGGGGTAATCGAGAGTTTAAATATAGTATACCACCTTGTCATGTTTGAATTTGAAAGGAACCGCAAATAATGGTCCGCCTTCGGACCCCATTAAAGGGAAGTAAACTGGATGTTACGATCTAATTCCAGGTAAAACGTTTGATTGGTCGGAGGGATAAAAAGTACGAGAAATATATTTTTTTATCCCCTAACGGAGAAAAGCATGAATTATACATTTTTTTCTTTTGTATTTGGTCGCATAGATGAAAAATAAAAATAATTATTTTTTTTGTGTATGAAACAGATGAAAAAATAGACAGAGTCAACAATATACATGCATATTATACAAAAGATAAAAAAATAAAATAATCTTTTAAAAGTCAAATTATTATGCTTTTTTCTCATTTTTCACCCATTTTTTGGGAAAAGCAAATTGTGGACCAGAGGAAAAAGTCCTCCCTCCAATTTTCCTTTTCATCCTTCTTTCCTTTTTCTTTGATACCAAAGAATGAAAAACTTTTTCATTTACCCCATTTCCTTTCCCCAATTTTTCATCCACCCCTTTTTCCTTCAAACCAAACATAATGTTAGTATAGAGATCTCAGGAACACAACACTTACGACACTTACCTGCATGGCTGCAAAGACAAAGAAGTTGGTCTGTTAAAGAAGAGTGAACTCAAAACTGGTTTCAGTAATTTTGTCTGAAGAGACACCATTTCTATAAGGGTGTTCATGCTGGTGAGCGATTTGACACCTGCATAGCAATTGTCACGTGGCAAGCTCATGCAATATGGAGATGACTCACTATACCAACTTCAAGCCTGTTGTCTTGACTCTACGGTCTCGACGTGGGAGCCAAGAATTGAATAATTTATAATTATTAATTAAAAAAATAATCATAAAATAAAAAATATTAGACGTGACACATTTCATGGTACATTTATGATTCCCATATATAGACGTGACACATTTCAAGGTACATGCATGATTCATGATCAATTACTGTACTGCGTCTATCATAGAAAATGACTAATATGCCCTCGCGCCAAGTTTATGTCTTCTGCCTCGTTAACGGGCCCATGTCCCGGTTGAGAAGTCCCTTAGTTTGACATGAACTTCGTATAATTATTGCAAATAAAATTTGTGTCTCCCTACACATCTTCTTCTTCTCTTTGTTTTTTTTAAGTAGAATTATACTCAGACTCTTTAAAATTTGTCACTTAATCACTCAAATTTTTTGACATTTGAAATATTACACACAAATTCTCTAAAATTTATACATATTTAATACTTAGACCTCTGTCATTAATGTCTGTTAATAAATTATATTCAAACTTCCTGAAATTTATAGACGTGTAATACTTAGATCCTTCAAATTTAAAATGTTATATTTAAACCAAAAGTAGTCTAATCAAATATTTTAAATTTTATAATCAAAAATTCATGTTCTATTATGACATTTATTAAAATAAAATTAAAAATAAAAATCTTTTTTTTCTTAAAAAATTTTAATTAACATACAATTATATTATCTATTAAAATTTAATTTAATCGTTTAAACGACCAAACCAAACTATCAATTTATCCTTATTAAAGTTAGAATATATTTTGTCTATTATAGTTTAACTCCTTATTTGATTTTTTAGTTTTATTCTAATAGATAATATAATTGAATACTAATTATGATTTTTTTAAAAAAATAAATTTTTAATTTTGATTTTATTTCAATAAATGACATAATAGAACATAAATATTGATTGTAAAGTTCATATTCTATTATGAATGACTTAAATCCATTATTTGATTTTTTTTTATTTTATTATAATATATAGTATAATGGTATACTAATTATGATTTTTTAAGAAAAAATNAAAAGAAGCAAAGAAAAACATGGGTTTCTTAGATGTACAGAGATGGAGATTACTTACCAAGGACTTCATGCCCTTGTTGCCTTCAGTCCTACCTTTTCCAAAAGTGAATACTCTCTGTGCCAACAAAATAAAAAAAGAGTAGTAGTCATCTTGTCATTGTAGAAATCATTACANGAAAGAAACAAAGAAAAACATGGATTTCTTAGATGTACAGAGATGGAGATTACTTACCAAGGACTTCATGCCCTTGTTGCCTTCAGTCCTACCTTTTCCAAAAGTGAATACTCTCTGTGCCAACAAAATAAAAAAAGAGTAGTAGTCATCTTGTCATTGTAGAAATCATTACAAGAGATTAAAAAACTGAAAAATAATGATTCAAAAAAAATATTCCATGCAATTGAGTTTGAAGGTGTGTTAAAGCTTGATATATATTGTAAGCCCAGAAGAAGCGACAGCCATTGCTCATTAATCTAGGCAATATGCAGTGCGTTCGAGTCCAAGAATCAACCTTTCCAAATTAGAATAAAGTGTCACATTATAACCAAGAGCATTGAGTACTGGGTACCATTATATAGTGCGAGTCTTTTCTTTGATATCAACATACCCTTGGTTGTTTCTTCCACCTTGTCATGTTTGAACAACATAAGGTTTTAGGGGTAATCGAGAGTTTAAATATAGTATACCACCTTGTCATGTTTGAATTCGAAAGGAACCGCAAATAATGGTCCGCCTTCGGATCCCATTAAAGGGAAGTAAACTGGATGTTACGATCTAATTCCAGGTAAAACGTTTGATTGGTCGGAGGGATGAAAAGTATGAAAAATATATTTTTTTATCCCCTAACGAAGAAAAGCATGAATTATACATTTTTTTCTTTTGTATTTCGTCGCATAGATGAAAAATAAAAATAATTATTTTTTTTTTTGTGTATGAAACAGATAAAAAAGTAGACAGAGTCAACAATATACATGCATATTATACAAAAGATAAAAAAGTCAAATAATCTTTTAAAAGTCAAATTATTATGCCTTTTTCTCATTTTTCACCCATTTTTTGGGAAAAGCAAATTGTGGACCGGAGGAAAAAGTCCTCCCTCCAATTTTCCTTTTCATCCTTCTTTCCTTTTTCTTTGATACCAAAGAATGAAAAACTTTTCCATTTATCCCATTTTCTTTCCCCAATTTTTCATCCACCCCTTTTTCCTTCAAACCAAACATAATGTTAGTATAGAGATCTCAGGAACACAACACTTACGACACTTACCTGCATGGCTGCAAAGACAAGAAGTTGGTCTGTTAAAGAAGAGTGAACTCAAAACTGGTTTCAGTAATTTTGTCTGAAGAGACACCATTTCTATAAGGGTGTTCATGCTGGTGAGCGATTTGACACCTGCATAGCAATTGTCACGTGGCAAGCTCATGCAATATGGAGATGACTCACTATACCAACTTCAAGCCTGTTGTCTTGACTCTACGGTCTCGACGTGAGAGCCAAGAATTGAATAATTTATAATTATTAATTAAAAAAATAATCATAAAATAAAAAATATTAGACGTGACACATTTCATGGTACATGCATGATTCCCATATATAGACGTGACACATTTCAAGGTACATGCATGATTCATGATCAATTACTGTACTGCGTCTATCATAGAAAATGACTAATATGCCCTCGCGCCAAGTTTATGTCTTCTGCCTCGTTAACGGGCCCATGTCCCGGTTGAGAAGTCTCTTAGTTTGACATGAACTACGTATAATTATTGCAAATAAAATTTGTGTCTCCCTACACTTCTTCTTCTTCTCTTTTTTTTTTTTTTTAAGTAGAATTATAGTCAGACTCTTTAAAATTTGTCACTTAATCACTCAAATTTCTTGACATTTGAAATATTACACACAACTCTAAAATTTATACATATTTAATACTTAGACCTCTGTCATTAATGTCTGTTAATAAATTATATCCAAACTTCCTGAAATTTTTAGACGTGTAATACTTAGATCCTTTAAATTTAAAATGTTATATTTAAACCAAAAGTAGTCTAATCAAATATTTTAAATTTTATAATCAAAAATTCATATTCTATTATGACATTTATTAAAATAAAATTAAAAATAAAAATATATTTTTTCTTAAAAAATTTTAATTAGCATACAATTATATTATCTATTAAAATTTAATTTAATCGTTTAAACGACCAAACCAAACTATCAATTTATCCTTATTTAAGTTAGAATATATTTTGTCCATTATAGTTTGACTCCTTATTTGATTTTTTAGTTTTATTCTAATAGATAATATAATTGAATACTAATTATGATTTTTTTTTAAAAATAAATTTTTAATTTTGATTTTATTTCAATAAATGACATAATAGAACATAAATATTGATTGTATAGTTCATATTCTATTATGAATGACTTAAATCCCTTATTTGATTTTTTCATTTTATTATAATATATAGTATAATGGTATACTAATTATGATTTTTTAAGAAAAAATTAACTTCTATTTTTTATTTTATTTCAATAAATAATACAATAGAACATGAATTTTAATTCTAAAATTTAAAATATTTGATATTATATATTTGATTGGAATATTTGTGGTATAAATATAAAATTTTAAAATTGAGTGGTTTAAGCATTATATGCCTACGAATTTTAAGATGTCTAGGTATAATTTACTAACAAATATTTGACGACAAAAGTCTAAGTGTTACGGTGATACAAATCTCAGAGGATTTGTATGTAATATTTTAAATATCAGTGAATCTAAGTAATTAAATAACAAACTTTAGAAATCTAGATGTAATCCTTTCTTTTTTTTTANTTAAAAAACTGAAAAATAATGATTCAAAAAAAATATTCCATGCAATTGAGTTTGAAGGTGTGTTAAAGCTTGATATATATTGTAAGCCCAGAAGAAGCGACAACCATTGCTCATTAATCTAGGCAATATGCAGTGCGTTCGAGTCCAAGAATCAACCTTTCCAAATTAGAATAAAGTGTCACATTATAACCAAGAGCATTGAGTACTGGGTACCATTATATAGTGCGAGTCTTTTCTTTGATATCAACATACCCTTGGTTGTTTCTTCCACCTTGTCATGTTTGAACAACATAAGGTTTTAGGGGTAATCGAGAGTTTAAATATAGTATACCACCTTGTCATGTTTGAATTCGAAAGGAACCGCAAATAATGGTCCGCCTTCGGATCCCATTAAAGGGAAGTAAACTGGATGTTACGATCTAATTCCAGGTAAAACGTTTGATTGGTCGGAGGGATGAAAAGTATGAAAAATATATTTTTTTATCCCCTAACGAAGAAAAGCATGAATTATACATTTTTTTCTTTTGTATTTCGTCGCATAGATGAAAAATAAAAATAATTATTTTTTTTTTTGTGTATGAAACAGATAAAAAAGTAGACAGAGTCAACAATATACATGCATATTATACAAAAGATAAAAAAGTCAAATAATCTTTTAAAAGTCAAATTATTATGCCTTTTTCTCATTTTTCACCCATTTTTTGGGAAAAGCAAATTGTGGACCGGAGGAAAAAGTCCTCCCTCCAATTTTCCTTTTCATCCTTCTTTCCTTTTTCTTTGATACCAAAGAATGAAAAACTTTTCCATTTATCCCATTTTCTTTCCCCAATTTTTCATCCACCCCTTTTTCCTTCAAACCAAACATAATGTTAGTATAGAGATCTCAGGAACACAACACTTACGACACTTACCTGCATGGCTGCAAAGACAAGAAGTTGGTCTGTTAAAGAAGAGTGAACTCAAAACTGGTTTCAGTAATTTTGTCTGAAGAGACACCATTTCTATAAGGGTGTTCATGCTGGTGAGCGATTTGACACCTGCATAGCAATTGTCACGTGGCAAGCTCATGCAATATGGAGATGACTCACTATACCAACTTCAAGCCTGTTGTCTTGACTCTACGGTCTCGACGTGAGAGCCAAGAATTGAATAATTTATAATTATTAATTAAAAAAATAATCATAAAATAAAAAATATTAGACGTGACACATTTCATGGTACATGCATGATTCCCATATATAGACGTGACACATTTCAAGGTACATGCATGATTCATGATCAATTACTGTACTGCGTCTATCATAGAAAATGACTAATATGCCCTCGCGCCAAGTTTATGTCTTCTGCCTCGTTAACGGGCCCATGTCCCGGTTGAGAAGTCTCTTAGTTTGACATGAACTACGTATAATTATTGCAAATAAAATTTGTGTCTCCCTACACTTCTTCTTCTTCTCTTTTTTTTTTTTTTTAAGTAGAATTATAGTCAGACTCTTTAAAATTTGTCACTTAATCACTCAAATTTCTTGACATTTGAAATATTACACACAACTCTAAAATTTATACATATTTAATACTTAGACCTCTGTCATTAATGTCTGTTAATAAATTATATCCAAACTTCCTGAAATTTTTAGACGTGTAATACTTAGATCCTTTAAATTTAAAATGTTATATTTAAACCAAAAGTAGTCTAATCAAATATTTTAAATTTTATAATCAAAAATTCATATTCTATTATGACATTTATTAAAATAAAATTAAAAATAAAAATATATTTTTTCTTAAAAAATTTTAATTAGCATACAATTATATTATCTATTAAAATTTAATTTAATCGTTTAAACGACCAAACCAAACTATCAATTTATCCTTATTTAAGTTAGAATATATTTTGTCCATTATAGTTTGACTCCTTATTTGATTTTTTAGTTTTATTCTAATAGATAATATAATTGAATACTAATTATGATTTTTTTTTAAAAATAAATTTTTAATTTTGATTTTATTTCAATAAATGACATAATAGAACATAAATATTGATTGTATAGTTCATATTCTATTATGAATGACTTAAATCCCTTATTTGATTTTTTCATTTTATTATAATATATAGTATAATGGTATACTAATTATGATTTTTTAAGAAAAAATTAACTTCTATTTTTTATTTTATTTCAATAAATAATACAATAGAACATGAATTTTAATTCTAAAATTTAAAATATTTGATATTATATATTTGATTGGAATATTTGTGGTATAAATATAAAATTTTAAAATTGAGTGGTTTAAGCATTATATGCCTACGAATTTTAAGAGGTCTAGGTATAATTTACTAACAAATATTTGACGACAAAAGTCTAAGTGTTACGGTGATACAAATCTCATATCAGTGAATCTAAGTAATTAAATAACAAACTTTAGAAATCTAGATGTAATCCTTTCTTTTTTTTTAAGTTCTTAAAATGCTGTCTAAAGAATTTATCCTCCCTGAACCCAGATCCTAAATCTGCCTCTCGCTAACTTGCTTGTTTCAAGGTCAAGGATGTCCAGTTCAAAAAAAAAAAAAAGGTCAAGGATGTGGTTGGATGGATTGGACTTCCAGTCCAGCCCATTTCAAAAGCCATCGGTTCACTTCCCTTTTACAATTGTGTACTATTTTTGGATGTTTTATTGTAAATGCATGTGGTCAATTGTCTTGAATACCCTTTGAAGGACATGTTTGTTTCAAACATATGGCTGGAAGAGGCATGCTCATTTTTTATGTATCAAATCTCAACGATTTAGATTGTTATTGTGCTTTGTATAGAACTACGTATTTTATTAGATAAATATCCTGTGGTGCCCATTTATTTATTTATTTATTTTTTTTTATTTTTTTGTGGTGCCCATTTATACCAACTATGAAATGGCATAAAGTATACCCATACAAGTGACATTTGGACAACTCTAAATGTCGTCAGGCCGGGAAATAAATCCCACCCAATTTTTGGGGCAAAGAAAACTATCCAAACAATGGAATATATATTCAATGTAATGGTTATATCACTTCAATAATATTACGTGATGTCACTGTTCAACAAAAAATTTTAAAAAATAGAAAAAATCAACCCCACTTTTTTTAACACGGGGTAGTTATTGCCTTATTTGGATGGATAATTGTTGAAATTGTGGTGTTCTCTTACTCACTTATTCACTTATTATTGAATTTTTATATCACAATACATGATGAAATATAACCGTGACATTGAATATTTTCTCCAAACAACGGATGAGTGGGCTCCTAGACTATTTTCACCCAATCTCTCTTATACTACTTGAATCCTTGATCCAAACATGCTTCCGATTGTAGAACTAAAAAGGTTTTCATGAGTGAGAGTAGCAGATGAGCTTACCTTGTTTGTGGTTGGGGTAGGGTCTGATACTGGAGTGAGGATGGCTTGGGACCGAATTGAAGGTATGGGTCTTCTGGGCTTGGAGTTGGTGAACCCATTGGAATTGATGTGGGAGTCCTGGCACCGAGTGAACCGAACCCGACCGGACCACCGGTTCACATTAAGGGAAGGACAGTTCACCCTGAGAACATCAACCCGGTCTACATATTTTTCCTTCAGTAGTCTTTGAGCATAGGCATAGGCATATTTTTCCTTCAGTAGTCTTTGAGCATAGGCATCATCTATGGATCTAATGAGCATGCCTTTTAAAGTTGAAGAAGCCATCTTCAACTACTTGTATTATCCCCTGTCACATGTACATAATATCAGACTAGCAAGATGATCAACAAGGTAGAAAATGGCACTGTGCTTAATTATTTATTGTAGAATTTAACAAGAAATTGACTTTTAATGAGACGGAAAATGTAATTCTGTATAGAGTATAATAAAAAAAATTGAATTCATATAGTTCGACATCAAAAAGTTAGAATAAAGACTGTTTAGGTTTTGTTGAACATGTAAACTTGATCAAATTCTAATAACAACAACTCTAAACCTAAATTTACCATTTATAAAATCTTGAATTAATTTTAAAAGAAGCATAAGTGGACTAGTGCACTCTTTTTTTTGGGTTTTGATAATGAAAAATTATCCTAATCACGGGCACTCTTAAATCATGACTGCAAAATAAAATTAAGATACACATAATTATCTATGTACTATATATGCACGTATAAACAAAACAGTTTCTTCGATGTAGTAACCCTTCAAGTCTTCCCCTCCAATTAAACTATCCAACTGGATGACAAATGTAACATAAGAAGTAAAAGTCTTAGCACACGAGATTTCTGTCATTAAAAGAGACAAGAAAAGATTAGCTATAGACAACTCTTACGTTCCCACAATAGAGATTAGAGCATTATAGTGAATACAGAGCATTAAAGGGTAGCTTGGACGCCTATATGATGCATCTTTATCATGGAAAGGCCTTGATCATCTCAAATTTGGGAGCTTAAGCAATGTTTCCTGAAGCTTTCAGAAGCTCAAAAATCTCCATAACTTATTTATTTTAAGATATAATAGGCCAATATATTCCTCTCAATTCCATTGATCTACTATGCTTAACGAATAAAAATTCATTTTCTGATCAGAACAATGTCTCAGAAGTATCTTCATGGGAAAAAAGAGAACGATAATGATGAAGTTCATTAGCATGACATATACTTCAGCTATCTTGAATTCAACATTCATGCCTGATCTTCAGAAATATATATATATATATATATATATATAGAGAGAGAGAGAGAGAGAGAGAGAGAGAGATCCAAATATTGAGCAAGAAAAGGAAAAATTGGTCGATACTGCCAAATCCAAAAGCGTAAACACTAACGGAAACTACTTGCTAAATCGAATCATTTTTGGAAATAATCGAATCAGTAAGATCAAATTGATTTGTTCGATACTGTTCTTGCATTTAAGTAATATGAGATTTGAAATTTGCATACCTGTTGGTAAGAGTTGAACAATCTGTGTGTGTAATTTCAAGCTAAGAGCCCTCTGAATCCCCCCAAAAAAAAGTTGCGGTTGGAGTTTTTTCCAATTTTGTGTGAAGAAGATATAATGAGGGAGAGGGAATGAAAATTACAATTGTTTGTGGCGCTAAGTCGTTATGAATAACTAAAAACTGTGACTTAGAGAGTACACCAGTTCGAATTATGTGAATTACCCAAAATGCCCATTGGTGCACATAAACTTTGTTTTTTTGTGGGTCCCACAACTCTTGGTCCCGGTTCTAAATTTATAAACGAATTATTGAGTATGAATTTGACATTAAATATTTTAATATGTTTAGATATTGATGGTCCAAGGGCCAACTCATACTACAAGCTCAATCTTAATTAAAAGCTAAAAATTTGTAAAGATTCGATATCCAGTCCAAAGGGGTTCACACCCGATCAAGCTTGTCAATGGAGTAAGTAGGGTCTCTAAGAGTCTCCTTCTAGCCATCTTGGAGTAAGGGTCATCCCAAGAGTCTTATTCACGCCGCCTTGAAAGAACTCAATTACCACCTCATCCTTTGATCGAATCTTATAGACAGCATCGTAACTACCTCGTCCGTTG
This sequence comes from Ilex paraguariensis, assembly GCA_963454935.2. Taxonomy (NCBI): domain Eukaryota; kingdom Viridiplantae; phylum Streptophyta; class Magnoliopsida; order Aquifoliales; family Aquifoliaceae; genus Ilex; species Ilex paraguariensis. The sequence goes on from CAUOFW020003758.1 coordinate 552,608, forward strand.
AGAAGAGATCACCAACTCCATAAGATTAGTTTGTATCTCTTTGTTCTTCCTACACACTTGAAGTAATAAAATACCTCGACGATTCTAACCATCAAAGTAGACATAGGTCATGTTGACCAAAACCATTATAAATTTTTGTCTTAGTTTGTGTCTCTATCTCTTACCTCTTAATTATTATATTTATTACTGCTCATCTGACAGGTAATGTACAAACTTAATTTATGTATCATCAAATATAATAATAATCTAAGACGGAGCACAATCGAACTGAAAACCTCCACGTTACAAATAGGATTACTCATTCACTAAGGTAAAGATGGTTAAAATCAAATTGACCTCGTCAAATATAATAAATAATAAATAAATAAATTGACACAAATTCGATCATGTATGAATTATAGATACAACAAAAATATTTTTAATTATTATTATAAATAAGTTGTTGATAAATTTTAATACAATACGAATCTCCCACGTTACAATTCATTATTGGGTGGGAAAATGTCACGATCTGCTTGGTTTGTCATGTATTTTTCCGGGGGCTAGACTACATATATAAAAAAAAAAAATTAATATTATATCTTTTTTTATCTAATTTTTTAACTTTTGGTATTGTACTAAAAACATTATATTTCAGTACTAGAGGTTAATTGTCACCATTAGTCTGTTGACGTATGGATAAGCTGGTGGCACACAATTCTATAATGGTAATACACAACACTCTTTTCAACATTATGTAATATTATCTATTATTTATTTCTTTTAAATTTCATTACAAACAAGAGTTTTGTAAATTAAGTATAATTGTTTGTTAAATATTTTGTAGATTTAAATATATATAAGAAAATAAATTGAGTACTAAATACGATTAATAGTGTAATCAATCCCTAAAAAAATAAATAAAGTCCCCCAATCAATCTATCTTGTTTTTGTTATATTTTAACTTTGACTTTGTAAATTATCTCTTAAACGAGTGAAGTGACCAATTGATATGGAGCACTCACTCTAATAATGAAGGAGTTTCATCCCGTCATTCTTGACCTTAGGAAGGAATTGAGCAAGGGATGCCCTCCTAGTATGGCAGTCATCCCACCATTCTGACTTTACGAAAGAATAGAGTAAGGGATGTCATTCTAAGAAGTCTCCCATTCAGCGAAAAAATGTTCTGAGACGACTTCAAAGGTTCACTCATGAAAAATCATATTAGAGACAATGTGAGTTGTTGCTTGATTATCAAAGAATATTATCATAACATGAGACACCTCAACTCCAAGCTCACTTAGTAAGGTTTTCAGCCAAATAGGCTCACTAGCCATTGCTTCCCAATCTCTTCCTTAATGATGTGATTTAGTGGTTGCGTGGTTAACTCCATTCTATACCCAAGTCCGTGTGTCTGGCAGTGCATGGAATAGGGACCACAACTTGCTCGTTACGGCTTGAACAACCATAACATTCTTGTGCGTGCAAGATCCTGCACAATATAAAAAACGAGAACAGATCTCTCCCTTGGTGAACTTCGAGTGAGCCAGTTGAGTGACCAACCGCGCTGCTTGGGACAGCCTGCGAGGTCCGGTGGTAACCTGGAACGGAAACGGGAGACCCTGGGGGAGCGGAAGAACGATCCAATAAGGCTGAAAGAGGATCCTGGAACAAAGAAGAATCAAGTTAGAAGGGCGCCGGAGTGTTTTCCGGCGTATCCCCTCCGACGATCTAGTCAGTCTTTGAGAAAGAGAGAGGAAGGAGAAAACACTGAGTGTGTATTGTAGTAAAGAGTTTTTTGTTGCATACCCGTCTTGCCTTTTGCAAGGAGTATTTATACCTCAAAAGCTCATGATTGCTGTCAGTGTAGTCAGTAGGTGATCATTAGGTACAGGCAGTGTGCGCACTGATTCTGATGAGGAATGTCTTCTCTTCTTAACTGCTCGGGGTCCCGAGCAATCAATGCTGGGTCATCGGGATGCCGACGGTACAATGTACTCCTCTCGGGGAGGATGCAATAAATGCTCTGTATTAGGAGCATTTATTGTCTTTCATTTCCGAGCCTTACCGCATTGAATGCGGTCTCATCAAGGGAATGGTGTAATTAATCGTTTGCTTTCCCAAGTCGCGTGTCAGCAACGGCATGCGGTTTCTCTGTCTTCGATGTGATATCATATGCCACGCGTCCATCCCCCATTGGCTGTGGCCCCTGCATTCCAGTACGTTCTGACACTAATTGTGTAAGACGAGGTCATGATGAATAGCCTAGACTAGCCTAGGCTAATGACCTGTACGTCAATAGCTTATCCTGGAGTAGAGGAAGCGTCCAGGACGGGGTACCTCTCGGCACCGAGGAAAGGCTCATCTCGGAACCGAGGGAGGTATACCGACCGAGGTACCATATCAGACCGAGGCCACGTGTCGGTTGTAAAACATACTGAATGCATGATCCTATATGACGAGTACCTCGGGGGCGAGGACTTTGTGCGCCGATGGTGCTTGATCTTAGCAACAGTGTTTTAGTAAAACCGAGGACACGTGTCTTCATCATAGGGTATCTCAGAAAAGTCCCATCAACTGCCCCCCAGCCTTCGATCTTCTGACACCGAGGACACGCGTCGTAAGGAGACGAAGGGTTTCCCAACTACCACCAGTGCTTCATCATTGCCTCGAGCCGCTTTCCCCGGCTTGGGATGTCGTGCGCATTAAATGCGCCGTTTCGTTTTTCGCGCCCAATGATGAAAATTGCCTCTATATAAAGGGGGCTCCTCTTCCGTTTTCCTTGTTTTGCCATTCCGAACTTCCTCAAGAGAGCCTCTTCTTGAATCTTCGTCGGAGATTTCTTTCTTCTTCCATCGTCGATTGCCCATTCTTCCTTAAAGTCTTAAAGCCAGCAGACCCATCGTTGCTTCTGAACTTTCTGGAAGGAGTCGCTTTAAGGTTTTCCAGAAAAAACTCCGTTTTGACATTCGGGTGAGTTCCAGTATCTTCCTTCTTTTCTTCCTCCTATCCTTTTGTTTTCCGATGACTGGAGGTGTCTCCGGTTGACACGTAGCGATTTAACCCTCGGGAAACTTCCTCAGGGATTTCCAAGAACAAATACCCTCTTCTTTCTCACTTTTTTAGAGATGCCTCGTCGTCGCCCTGCTCCCGAGAATCCTCAGGCTGGTTCTTCGGGGTCGGGGAAGTATAAAGTAAAGGGTAGTGAGCAGATCGATAGGTTTAAGGTCAAATACGGTATTTCCCCGTGCGTAGATATAGAGGATTTTGACCCGGTGTTGCACTCTTCTACCCTCGGGGCCGAGGATGGCATGCCCTTCTATACCAAGGCCGTAGTAGAGGGAGGAATTAGGTTTCCTTTACCCCCTTACTTCTTCAGTTCCTTTCTCACTTCCGCCTCTTCCCCGGGCAATGTTGCCTTAATGTTTTCCGAATAATTATGGGGGTCTTAGAGCTCAATAGGCGCCTCGGGGTAAATATTGGGCTCAACGATCTCCTTTTTTGTTATTCCCTCCTGAGAGTCATGTCTCACCAACACTTCTACCTCAAAGCCAGGGACCCCTCCATGTACCTTGTAACTCATCTTCCCAACTCGGACAAGGGGTACAAAGATGACATTTTTATCTTCAAGGGATCTTGGCAGAGAGGTGTTGGTCCCGAGTATAATGACTTGTTATGCCCTCTGGAATGGAGAACGACAAGTACGTCGGTTCCTTTGGGTTTATTATTTCTTTCTCCAGACTTCCCATGTTCATGACTACTTTTTTGTTTGTGCAGATATTCCTGCTCGGGAAACAGCTCCTCCCCCTCGGTCGCTGGTGAACTTTGTCGATCTAATCACGGTTTGGAGATTCACGGGTGACGACGGGTTTGGTCGGGCTGCCCACATCCTGCTGAGTTATACCCCCGGGTATAAGAAATTTTCACAGCGTCCTCAGCCTTTTGAGCCTTCGCGGTGGTCTGAACTCTTCGATCAGGCGGCGAGGTTAGAGGTTGAGGAAAACTTGGAGGAAGACCCGGATCGGGCTTCGGAAGCAGAGGTAGAGGGAGTTGCTGAAGAGCTCGGGGTCAAAGAGGACGTTGTTCCTTCGGACGCCGAGGTGGGGACTTCGGGAGGAGACTTGTGGCCAGACTTCCAAGTTCTTCAATCCTTAGACGCCGAGGACGCCCTAGAGGTCGCGATGTCCAGCACGCCTCGCATCGACCTGGGGTTCCTGAGACAGAGGCAAGCCCTTGCAGCCGGGAGGGGTCGTGGATCGACCGGCAGCGCTTCATCTGCGGGGACCAGCTCCGCCCCATCCTCTAGAGTTCTCAGTCGGGGCCAAGTGCGTGACCGGGATCCTCAGGTAGAAGAGGAGAGAAGGGTCAAGCATCGGCACGATGGCCTCGGTCGGGGATCCAGGGCATCTTCCGCTCAGCAGCAAAGCGGGAGAGGTCGTGGGTTGCCCCCTGCTCCTCCACAACAGTAGCAGCAGCAGACTCCCCCTTCCCTTCCGCCGACAGTGGAGGCCGCGGAGTGGAATCCCCGAGCCACTGATCATATGAACCGAGTGATCAGGGTCGATGATTCCATTTTGATGGATCCTCATGTCGCCAACGCAGTGAGTGAGACACTGTATTTCGAGGCTGACATGGCGGCTCACAGGGAGCGTTCAACGAACGTGCTGTTCCGCTCCATCATCCAGAATTCCCTGGTGGTAGGTTCTTTTTGCTTTGGTTTCTTCTCTCTTTCCACTTTTGTGACACCTTTTTCCNGGTTCATTTTTGCTTTGGTTTCTTCTCTCTTTCCACTTTTGTGACACCTTTTTCCCTCCTTTGCAGGCTACCCAGCAGATATCCATAATAGCTGCCCGGTACCACGGGTCTAGGATGGACCTCCAGAGGGCCCGAGAGCAGAAAGAAGAGGCGGAGGGGGCCCTCGCCCGAGCAATGGAGGACGTAGCTGCCAGGGACTCTACCCTGGCGGGCCAGGCTGCTCAAATCGAGCAACTCCTCAAGGATGCCGAATCGGCTAAGGTTAGCGCTGAAAAGCTAAGTGCTGCCCTTGCCGATGCTGAGGGGAGGATTACCGAGCAGACGCGGCGTCTTTCTGTCGCGGAGGAGAGGGCGGTTGGCTTGGAGGAAAGCTGTCTGGCTCTCACCCAGGAGCTGGACAGGATAAGAGCCGAGGCACTGAACAGAAAGTCGGAGGAGCAACTCCTGGAAGAGTTCGCCGATGATGTGTTCCCTGCTCTTGAGGAAAACAGCAAGGAGTTCTTCAAGAAAGGGTGGGACGAGGCGCTCCAGTCTGTCGGGGTCCCGTCAGACTCCCCGCTCTTCCAAATGCACAAGTATGTGCCCTCGGCAGAGATGGCACGGGCAGAAGCACAGGTTGCTGCCGAGGATGAAGTCCCAACGCCGGCGCAAATCTCGGCGGATCTGCCTGAGGCAGTGATAGTGGACTTGTCCGAGGACGCCC